>OZ024728.1:6107771-6245271 GCA_964016875.1 Fallopia convolvulus | reverse complement strand
AAATGACGCGAGAACCCGCGGTGAAGAAATAAGGAGATTTTTCTATATCAAAATATCAGTTGAAAAAATCATAGGCAAATTCCTGCCGGTAAGAATGTGGAGAAGAACCAAAAAAGAATGGTTCCGCCTACTCAAAACTAAGAAGGGATGCCGCCTACTACTAAAATCCCGGTTTTCGCAAGAGTTACGTTCTTCTATGCAAGAAGAAGACTTAGAAAGAACAAAGAAGTTTGGATCCGAAAAAGTATGATTAGGCAGTTCCTTCGCTGAGCACAACAGAATGAAGAGAAATTTGTATCATTTCAAATCCCTATTCTTATCGAAGAAGAGAAGGAACGAGAAAAACCGATATCTTCCTACTCGAACAAGAAGTCCTATAGTTTACAACTCTTCTTTATATAGTAATTTTCTCTATTGTTCTGCATCCTCCCATCGGTTTACTATGATAAGAAGAATCAATCGGATCGAACTACCTACTCATTATTTGGAGGTGAATCATAGAACACCAAAAGCTGTGGTATTTTATGGACCTAACATAAGTCACATCCCTCACGACATAAGATTGAAAGATCCAAACCTTCCTCTTCGGAGCGGAAACGGACGTGGCCAAAACATATAAAGATCGGCGTAGTCGCTCATAGGGACATATCTATCCGGATAGAGTATAGTCTAGATCGATTCATAGATAGATCTCTTTCCATATAGATAGGTATCTCCGTGGATAGAGATAAAGAAAGATGGGATCCATCTAGATCTTGATTCACTATTTTCTTTTTTTTTTCCATTATTTGGGTCGGAGCGTAGACGAGCGAGCAGAGGGAAGCCCGTCATAGAGCAGTCGACTAGAAGTAGAAGACTGCTGGCCTGAGAGAAGGCGGCCTCCCTCGGGAAACATGGCCCAATTTCTCTTCTTTCTTTTAGATTTCGGGTTTCTTTCTTTTTTCAGGGACCCAGAACGCTAAAAGGTCAGGGCCTAGAAATGGAACTCTTTTACGAGATTTGAGATTCCGTAAGTAACTTAGTGAATGCTCTCTAAGAAGAAAATGAAATATGAACAACCGCGCTGGTCGTAATAGATCGACTTTTTTCATGGAAGAAGTAAAAAAATACAACTCACCATGAAAGGGGGGGAGGGGAGTGGTGAGGTGGGCCTCTCCCACCAGATTACTTTCATTTTACAGACTGGAATGAATCCCAGGCATAGGAACTGGCTAAAAAAAGGGCTCTTATTGCATCTTATTGACTCAAGATTGGCTCGCTCTTTCCGCTCGCTGGTTTCACTGCGTAAACGTCCTATCCCTTTTCTCTTGGCCTCCCCCTGAAGCTCCTAGCCAAGTTGATGCATTTGCTGAGTCTGAAACTCCAGCAGATCAACTCCTGGCATATAAAGAGGAACCTGGCTGGAAATGCCAATTTCGAGCTCCGAATCGGAAGGAAAGGCATACTCTGACTTCCTCCTGCCATAAGCCCGAGACTGAGTTCCCTCAAGGTCAATCAATAACGACCGGTGGGATCCCTCCTTCACATTATGTATGGGCTACTTCTTTTCCTAGTTCCCTGACTAGTATATATAGTATGTTAAAAGTCTTTTGCAGCCGAAGTCGGCTCGAGGATCAATCCTTAACCCGTGAAGTCAAGAATTGAAAGAAATGCCGGTTCAACAAAGAAATTCAAGACCAGCACCGGAAACACTCACTATTTTAGTTATAGGAGATTCATCTTATCTCGACTCTTTTAGTTATAGGTAAAGTACATTGAAGCCTCGATAAGGAAAGCTAGCTCTGGAGCTAAGCTATTACAGAAAGAAAGTCCAGAATCTCAGAACATAAGTCAAAGCAGTTTGTAAAGAAAAAGAAAAGGTCGGTGCCATCTCTGCGCTTACTTTCGCTTCGAGAGACTTCTTCAAACTATTCTCTTTTTGGGCGACGCTTTCTGCTTCCTCTTACTTAGAGTTACCCTTCTCCAGAAGCTTCTAGACAGTCTGACTATTGATTATAGATAGAAAAGGGTCAAGCAAATACTGGAACAGCGGGCGAGCAGCCCTCTCTTCAACCACTCCTGTGGTAGGAACATTTTTTTCGAACGACGCTTTTTCCCCTTTTTTAACATCACTGAGATAGGCTTTTCCCCGAACCATTGACCTTGTTCGCGAGAGAGAAGTGAATTCATTCAATAGAACTTTATTTGTTTGATCTAGTAAGGAGGGTGTTAGAAATAAGCCACCGTCCGACAAAACAGCGGTTTACAACAGAGCGACCGGGGACATCGAGCGAAGAGCTCCAATGCGCATATTCGGAGCTAGGCGGATGCCGTAATCGCAGAAGCCGGATCAACATCATGACAACGACATTCTGGAAACATTTGGGCCAGCTACAATTGGTCTAATGTCTGAGTGCGTATGGCAGTACACTGAGAGCACCTTTCAAGTCGGCTGACAAAGAAAGAAAAAAAGGTTTCGTCGTCTTCTCAATTACATCGAGCCTTCGATTGCGAAGGGATTTGAGGCCGGTTTTCAATTCGCTTCTCTCTCTCCGGCGAGGTTTGAACTTCGCGTGGTGGGAAGGCTTTCACAATTCGCATCTTCCCGTCCAGCAAAGAAAGAGGTGGGGAGAACCATCAGTTGGAGCACCCAAAAAGCTAGGAAAATTTTCTTTTCTGAGCCGCCTACCTATTACCTATACCTATCCGCTACTTGAATTCATTCTCTCATAAGGCGATCAAACAGGCAAGTCTAGCTCACAAGCTGCTGTGAAACGTCTTCCCCGATCTCTGCTGGTGTGTAATGCCAGTCAAAGTATAGAACAATCTATTGAGATGGCCTATCATAATCATTCAGTAGTGGACTAGCCCTAGCGGCGAAAGCTGTTCAGCCAGAACAGCTCTAGGCGGCGCACTCAATCAGCGAAGGAAGAACACGTAACTAAAGCGCTCCAACCAAACCAAAAGGGGCGCTAAGTGCACACTGCGTCTTTGTTAATTTCGTTGGATTGTATAATTTATAAACCAACAGAAAGTATTGGCTTGGCAGGAAAGAAGGAAGGCGCTTTGAGCGGGCACACAAAAGAGAGCTTTTCATAAAATCGAGCTAGGGAGTCTTCCTTTACCAATGAGTCCATAAGTATATACTACCTCCTAAAGAGGGCTCATTTCCTTGGACTTGATCCAGGTGTTCAGAAGTTTCATCCTGTCACTCTACCTCAAAGGCATTGTCCCTACCAAGTCAAAAGATTAAGATCTAGGGCTAGCCGGACAATGAAAACTTTCTCGACAAGCATGGAATTACACCTTTTTTTTTGAGCTAGTCCAAATTGCTTTGATAAAGATTGACCATTTCTGTGTACGAATATCCCTCGGGAAAGAAACTTTTTGCCTCTACGTAAACGGATGAACAATATGGGATCAAAAACATCATATAGTGAGTTTCGTTTGGGATACTGAAATAAGGGGAGATTTGCTGCTTACTGCTCACGAAAACATCCGACCTATACTATAGTCAAGTCATCCGCGTATCTTTCTGATTTCCTTTCCTTCTATTCATTCGATTTTTGGCTTTGACCAATTCAAGGTGAAACTGGAGGTTGATGGTGTTGGCTTCTTTCAATTCGAAGTGCTAGTCGAAGGCGAAGGGCGCTCGGGCTGGGTTCATCAAGTACGTAGATATCAAGAGAACTAGAGCGTGGCTTGTTTGGAAAACCAGGCTTCCTTGGAACGGAACTAAAAACTATGGGAGCTAATAGCGGAAGATATCTAAGCTAAAAGGCAGGCACAGATTCCGGGTGGAAGTCAGAAGCAAGTCAAACTCACATAAGCAGAAGAGAAGACACATTCATGAAAAGCGAGAAGCCGTGAGAGCCAAGTATTCATAGATCAAGGAAGTGGGGATCAAAAGAGAATGAAATGGCTAAAGCCCATTCCAGGAATCAGAACTGGAACAAGAAACCAAACCCGATCCCCATGTTTACCCAATCACTCGGTTTATTTTATTTGACTTAGGCACTTACGAAAGCCCTCGCTGACAGACCAATCAGAACAAAGGTGCCGTCCTAAAGTAAAGGGAATTTAGGGCTATCAGTTCCTAAAGTATTCTACTACTTGGCTGGCCCAAAGCCGACATTTTGAACCAACTCCTTAGACTCTTGGTTACGAGAAGCATCCCTAATCTCGTTCTATCATATCTCCTGGCGGAAGATCCCATCCCAGAAAGCCATGCAAGAGGACCCGCGGCTAACCGCCCCTCGGTTTCCAAGATAGTTAAGAGAGGAAGCGAAGCCAGCTTGTAATAAAATAAGAAGAGTATAAAGAAAGACCTAAATGCAGTAAATGGGAAGCCTTATGACCCCGAGTATGCTAGTTCGTGTTCTAATCGTAGTGTAAAATGCTAAAAACATGTTTTTTCGAAGACGTCTCTTACTTTGGTTCAAAGCTGCTGTCGGTATTGGATGGGATCTAGATCCTCTTCTAATATGCTGGTATTTGAAAAAATCCTTATTCCATTTTAAGGACTTGTGACTTCGCCTTTCCCTCGGCTATCTTGGCGAAAGAATAGCCTTTATCTTAATTCGCCACTCACTCTCTTTCGAGTAGGGTTAACAATAAAGTCAAATCAATCTCCTCAACCTAGAAATAGAACTCTGGGATCTTCTTTTTCTTCTTAATCACCCGAAGGCGAGCTAATCCGTCTTCTGATCGATTGGCTACCGGGTGTTCACTCAAACTCAAAAAGAATGGAATCCGGATCCTCATCTCCTTCACTCTGCCTCTGCTCCATTCCTTTCTTTCTTTATCACCTCTAGTTCCCCAGACTTCTTACTTATAGGCGAGAAAATAGGGTTGGCACAAAGAAAAGCTGCTTCTTCTCTAACTTTCAAAGAGCTTCTTCTTGGCATCACTTCGCGCCTTCCCCCGGCTACGGCTAGAGAGCAAGATGGAGGAAACTTTGCTTAAGACTTGGCATTGGAAGTGGGATGGATGCCCGCCCGTATTCCCGTGATACATGGTTGAAGGCTAAGCTAATAGTACAAAACAACACTCACCGCTGCAGTCGTAGATCTAGGAGATCGATAGTAGCGAGCAGTGAAATGGAGTAAGATCTATAAAAAAATAGGAGGTCTAGATCGGGCCTTTTTTTGGGGGGGACGCTACAAAAAGCCTGTAGGAAACCGCAAGTCTCTCGTAGACCACGCTCCTCAGATCTGATGTTAGGGAGATCGATTCAACCTGAGCTTTCTGCTGGTACGTCAGTCAGACCGATCCGATAAAGACTCTATAAGCTCTAGTATCGACTAACTCAACCTAACCTTTACCAAGCCATCGAATAATCATCACCTAGCTACACAACAACGGCGATAAACGACTGTCGGTCGTAAGAAAGACTAGTGATCGGCCTAAAAAGTGAATAGATGCCTCTACTACAGCTATAGAACTAATCCAAAAATGAGGGAGCATGGCCGAAGGTCAAAGCTCTCTCATGAGCAGCCTGGTCACCTAACTAGGACTATGCACCAGGCTGTACGAGAAAAGGTCTCTGATCTAAAGCTAGGAGTTGACGTCAGTCAAAGTAACTACCACTATATCGTAATGGATCAGTCTGAGCCAGGATGATCCGATAGCCTAAGAACTAAACTTAAAAGGCCGATGATCAGGTATACAACTCTAAAGCAATAAGAAAAAGATTGATTGAGGGAAAGATACTTGAGCTTACCTTATTACCCAAAGAGTACAAGAATGGCAATCCACCTATACTATAAGTATAGCAACCTTTTATAACAACAGTGAATCTAGCCAACAAAACAAAAGAAAAGCGGCCGGTCGAAAGAGACATTCGGGAAGCGACTCTGAAGGTCTAGGCAATATCGGGGAATCCAATGGATCGTTCGAACAGCCCCATATGCGCCAATCCAAGGCGCGGTTCAGAGGCTACTGACTGAGTCGTGAATCATAACATGAATACCATACGACCATGTGATCTCCCTAGATCCTTCTCCGAAAGCCCTAGCCTGAACTGAAATCACTTAAAAAAAGAAAGAGACTTCCAACATCAGAGCTGTATGTAGTCTTCAATCGTCCAAAAAGAGACGCGGTGGTAGGTAAAAGGTTCCGGTCCCCACTAGGCTTTTGAGTTCTAAAGGAATATATTAAGCTAAACTGAAAGTTTGATTATAGCTGCTGTAGTACCGGTTTGATAATGATCGAACTCTCACTACTCAATCTGCCACTAGTGGTCTTTAGTTTTCGTCTCATCGGATCAGTCATTTTTTTCATTTTGCGTAAGTGATGTTCGATATCGCTTCTGTGCGGTGACTCCTGAGTAGCGAATGGAATTGGAACCTCTACTCACACTAAGCTAAGTTCCTGAGCTTCGTCTGCTCGCTTTGACTGCTCTGGAGGACAGATACCTGATCAGTAAAAGAGGCATACTCAAAAGGTTGATTTCGATAAGAATGTTGGGCAGTCCATGATTAATAAAGTAGCAAGCTTCCTCTTAGTCGTGAAATAGCAGTTACGCCCCTTGGCTTGGGATCTGTCCTAAAAGTCAAAGAAATTCCTTTTTGCCTATGCGAAGCAAGCCTACACTGGATCAAAACGACTTTCCTTATATTATATAAGTCTTCCCTGCTCTGTTCCTAGCAATGATCGTCTAGAGCTATGTCTTCACTGACCGGCACGGAAAGCCCGTCTTTTTTGCTTAATCTTAGGTCAATCAGTCCCACCATTCCTCAACGAGCTGATTCGATTCCGAGTTAAGAGTTCGTTCTTCCTTAAACTTTAAGAAGGCTATTACCCGCCTTCAAGCTAGTCGAACTACCTCAGTGAACCAGAGAAAACATTTCTATTCAAAGCAATCCACCTAAGCCAAGAAAGACTAGCCAGCCTAAGCTCTCTCATAGGCTTACTTAATTCATTGCCGAAAGAAAGAAGAAATCTAAGGCAGGGTGGCGGGGACTTCGACTGCCTTGTATCGGGTGAAGAAAAGAGGGCGGTAGGCTTAGTAGGGCTCGAACCTACAATATAACCGTTATGAGCGGTACGTTTCAACCAATTAAACTATAAGCCCTTACGGATCTTTACATGCAATTCTCTCACTTCGGGAAGAGCGGACGGAAAGAGAAGGCCTTTGCTCTATCTGCTTCTTCCTCTTCCCAGGAATGAACAATTGGAAAATACATAATTTTCTATTTATTTTCTTTTTATAGATATATTCTAATATAATAAATAGAAAATATATTCTATCTAATTAAGTAAGCGGCCCTTTCGCGACTCAAACCGCCGGTACGCTTTCCGGCTCGCAACGACTCAAACGGGCGGGGGCTCTCTATTTGCTTGCAATGCCGGCTGTTCGCCTTTAGTTAGAAGTGAAAGTAGAGAGCGCCGTTTGCCCTACACTTAAAAAAGAAAAAAAGTATGGATGAAGTAAGAAAGAAAAACTTGGTTACGGGAACCGAAGGTTAGGCCGACTACTTTAGTAGAGCTAGACTTCAAATATTCTTACCCTTTCTGTCAATGTTGTAAATTCCCAGGATACTTATGTACCCTTCTTGTGCATACAGTTGCCTAACTGCTTTCTTCCTCCGACTTCTTTAGCGACTTTCGGCTTCCCCACTTCCGCATCTGTCGTATTCGGGAAAGCTTGCTTCATGGCAAGCATTTAGCCTGATCTACTTCCACTTATCTAGTCCAAAATTTCGCTTCCAGGTGATCTACGATCACCCTCCAACCCTGGTCACAGCCAGGATTCAAGATGCCTAAGTTCAGTAAGTATAGACAGGCAATCTAATGCAACATCTAGTCGCCTTTTGCAACGATTGCTGCATGTAAGAAAAAAATCTAAGAATGTTTTTCTATCTTTTCCAGAAGTCACTCGAGAGAGAAGCCGCGCCTTAGTTTGCATTAGTTCCTTTTTATGAAATGCACTTTGGCCGTTTGAAGATGTTGTTTCCAGGTTCCTACACCAGTACAAGCATCAGACCGATCACCTGCCATCATTGGTTGAGCTAATGAACTTAACACAGAACCCAGATGAGAGTGTAGTGTCTTTCATAGATCGATGGAAAAGCCTCGCCTCAAGAGCGACATTCATGATACCCGAAGGCGATGCCGTCTGCATTGCTTTCTCCAACATCAGAGGTTCCACCAAGAGTGCTATCGCGTTAGGAGACTGTCGAACCTTCCTCGACCTAGATGAACGTGCAGTCTGCATGGAAAGAGAAATCAGGGACAGAACTAGAACCTAATATACCAAATCAAAGCACCGAGGACGGAGTCGAAAAAGACAAGGATCAAGAAGAATACCGCTACCAATCAGGTCAATACATTACAGTCCACTACTATAGCTCAAAGACCCACGACCGCAGGGAATCGTCAGGAGAATTTTTATGAAAGGAGACCGCAACAGGCAACTCAGCAGGCAAGGCCACAAGCTGCAGCAAGACCACCAGCTCCTCTTTCCGTTATATATGGCCCCAAAACCAAGCTTTCGCCTATAGGTATTCTGTTTGAAAAACAAGCACTTCCATATCGAACAATTGGATCTATTATAGGGGGCAGCTCGCTAGAGATGCGAGGTTAGAGCTAGCCGGGTCCAGCTAGCGGCCAAGAGAGATGTGCCCTCCCTAATCAATAAGCGGGAGGGGTCGACTAACCAACATCATACGCTTCCGCATCCGCAGCAACTTCCATCATTTCACAGAATCCAATTCATTTCGAAATCATCACTTGACCACCAGATTCTATCTTGAAAGGTTTGGAACCCTGCTGTGATCGAGGAAGATTACAGTGACGCGACTGGAATTCAGATCATGAATATTCCAAGTCGGTGTCTGCCTGGGTCCATTAGGTGGAAGAGCTATTTCATTTCGATGAAATAGCAGACGGGCAATGAACATTGGCTACCTAACCTTCATGGAATTCGAGTTTATTGCATATACTTCTTCTTGAAGAGAAATAGAGTGGCTCAGGAACATATTGGTAGAAGTACCGATATGGAGCAATTGTTGCCGGCCTAGACAATTGTGACAAACTAGAAGGCTGCAATGCTTGCTGAGATAGTACAGCTAGTCTTACAATAGGTAATCCAGACGTCTGCGTCTGATGTATGTGAGAGGGATCTTGACTGATGGAATATTTCCAGTCAGTATGTGGAGTCCAGATGAGATCTGGCTGATCCCGTGTCAAAAGGCCTTGGCAAGGACTTAGTGTCCGGAACATCGAGAGGGATGGGAAAAGCCCATAGTTAGTTGTGTTGTACTTTACGGCAACCCAACCGGGTGATATTCTCCTAGGTTCAATGGGAAAAAGAAGTCAATGTTACAACTGGTGAGAAGCACATGAATGCTTTTTTTTTTCTTCCCCCCCTATGTATGGTCTATGTGCTTATTCCTGCATGTGTTTAAGTTCTCTTAATGAACATCAACAACAAACCCAGTATATCCCGCTAGTGTAAGGGTCTGGGGGGTCGGGATGTACGCAACCATACCCCGAACAAATCTGATTTCTGCATTTTTTGGCTGTTAATGAAGTCATATCTTATAATAGTAAAAATGCATTCAGCATAAAGCCTTAATTTTGGTGGGTCTCTTCCATGGATGAACTGAATTTACTTATTTCTTAAGTTGGTTCTGACTCAATAGCTTACTTGTGGTGGTTAAGTACTGATTGACAAACTAATAGATATGCCTTGTAGTTTAAGCTCTATAGTTTTATGTACATCTAGCAGCATACATGGTTTGCTATGTGGAATATTGGGTACCTTTATCTGAGAAGGCCAAATATGCTGTAACTTGATGGTTTGCTAACCTTTTTGTTTGCTGAAATGCAGAATTTCATACGGATAACGGATTTGTAGCCAATATGCACTGGTGGATTGGTGTGCATGGAGGTGAGGATTGTCAGACTACCCTTGGAGCCGTTTTACTTCATTCGCCCCTTTATTACCTCTGGATTACTTGTTTCTTCTGCTGGCTATACATCTGTATACCCTTACTCAAAAAGATTCAACATGTGTAAAAGTATTGACAAACAGGTTCCTGTAAAGTAATGGATTTGTTTCAGCACAAGAAGGACAATACTCAATAGAGAGGTACCAAAACCACATGAAAGAAACAGAGGGAGCAAGGACAAAACTACTTGAACGGATCAAAATGCAGGTACCTTATTTCTGCATCTCAATACTCTGGATATGACAGTGCAGCTTCAATCATTTTAGCATTTTATCGATTAGGATTGAACACGGTTTGATTAGAATTTTTAGTAGACTGATGGAGTATAATCATATGGAAATGAAGGACACCTCTAGAGATAGCTTCTCTAGAGAGCGTTTATATTTCGACTTAACCGAGTAGTAGTGCGTCGTCGTCGTTGTTGTTGTCGTTGTTGTTTCTCGGACTTATTTTCATTTTCTTGTTTCTTGTGAAGATTATTATTACTTATATTTCTCTTTTACCTTATTATTTATTATACTGCTTGCTTTTAGCAGTTTGAAATTGGTTGTTGGTCTGTCCATGTGAATTGTGGTTTTAAATTTCACTTAATGCCATATGTGCGCTCAAAACTATATCTTCTTGAACCATTTCACTTTCTTCTAAGGTACGTCCATACATGTAGTTGGCTATAATAAGAGTCAAGACCCATATCATGCTGTCTCATCATAAGGTGTATATAGCAGCAAAGTCAGCAGAATAACTTGTTGGGTAAAAGAAGTTGGAGTGGCCTTTCTCGGATAAGGGTTGGGATGGGTCAACTTTTTCAGTTGTTCATCTTCTGGCCCTGATAAGGGTGCTCCTTTTAACCACCTAAAACGCCTTCGTGATCAACAAGGAATTGCAGTTGTTAGTTACTTAGTGTGACAGAACAACTCCCTGCTGAATTCACACTACTCATTGCTGAGACTGAAGGCTTGATTAGAGGGCAACCCTTTGCTAATTAACCTAGCTCTCTTCTCTTCCTGTTGTAACAACTCCTCGCTTAGTTTGGGCTCAAATTCATGTAAGAACAAAAGAATATGGCTGCACATTTTTGTTGGTAGGACTAGGAAGGTGGGCTAAGCACAAAAGAGTATTGTTGCACATTGAGTTATCATTTGATTTTCCCTACTATTGTTGCTTAGGTTGACCTTTAATAATATTTCATATCTTTTCTTTAAAAAAAACTAGTTTGTATTTTTTTTGTCGAAAAAAACTCGTTTGTATTAGAAGAACGAATATGTAGATCTTTTTTTTGGTCAAACGAATATGTAGATCTCGGTCCGATTTTTTTACTCCCTTATCATACTACTCCCTTGATTTAGAAGGGAGTATATTTAGGGAGTAGAAGATTTGATTTCGGTAGATCTTTTTTTGATCGAACGAATATGTAGATCTTTCCATAACAAATCTCTAGCTTATGGATAAATCATTCTTTTCCTTTTTTTTGAGAGGGGATAAATCACTAACTTATTGTTTTTGAGAAAACTCATTAACTTTCTACCAAAAAAAAAAAAAGAAAAGGAAAACTCATTAACTTAAAAGAGGCAGTATCTTGTGAAGAAAATTATGCTGTTGCACGGGCAGGTCACGTGATCCCATTCCCTATAATATCCCGAGTGCCGCCCTTTTCTAATGTCGGTGTCGATTTCACTTCAAAAGTTCAAATTAGGTTTGTTTTTCCCCTTTTCCCTTAATTTTTGACAATTCGACGATTCGGCTAAATTTTGAGTCTGATCAGTCGATATATGTAATGTCATTCTCATACATCTTCTAATCTCAATATTTGTTTTCAATATATTCATGTATCAAGTATGCATATGTGCTTAATTTCCATATATGAAAGTTAATTATACAGCAAATCTAGGGTTTATTCTGTGATTAGTAGATATATGCATCATGTATATGCATAATGCATTCATTTCACATAGATGAATTTGTTGTTTATCATCGAAGGAGGAGTAAGAGTAGTGCTTGCAGAAGTAGTAGTTAATTCTGTAAGTAAGAATCACTGCATGGCAGTAGAAAAGAAAGAAGGAATTTGATTGTGGACCGAAAGGGTAAATTGATTTGAGCGTAATGAATCGCTGTGTCGCAGAAATGAACCGCTGCTTTAGAAACAAATCGCCCTGACACGGTGCAGATCAGAAAGCAGCGTTTGTCCCCCAAGGTTAGCACAACTCTCCTCGATTCTGTGCACTTCAGAAAAGAGGAGATGGGATCCTCGGAACTCAGAACAGAATTGAGAGCGGGTTTGCGGATGTAGAAGAGAGAGAGAAGATGGCGTTTTTTTTGGATGATTTCAGAGCTCCGCTCCCTCAAATCTCTCCACTACTCCACGAATAAGCGAAGTGGTTAAAACAAGAAACGTGTTTTTGTTTGAAAATCAAATCTGGGATTAAGCCCCACGTTTTGGTAGAATCTCGCCATCAGTTTAAGAAATAGTCAAAACCTGAAATTGCGGAAGAATCATTGAATCGAATAATCTGCAAATCAGTTGGCCCTTTTATCCGCAAAAAGTTTAGCAAACCCGTAAAATGATGTCCCACACCACACCACACCGCGCACGTGTCACGAACACGAGCCGGACGGACGACGGCGGCAGCGCGCGCGCGTGGGGGACTCTTTCTCCTCTCAAGCCTTTAGGAGCTCTAATGTGTAAGCTCCTTATAAGTGGCACCAAGTGCCCACATACTTCCGATGTGGGACACTGGTTTTGCCCCCCACTTTGCTTTTATATTTGGAATTTATTCCAACATTCCCCCACAAAAGCAAAGTGCTTGTCTGTTCTGAGTTTAGTAGACTCAGTGCTTAAATATCGGTATCTTTCGAATTGAACCAACACCTTAGTGAACATGAGAATATTCCCATGTCAAAAGAGTGACTTGAGTCTTGAACTCTTTGACACTTTGAGAACGTAACCCACGAACACGCACCTTGTCTTAAGTCCAAGTGATCCCGCATATGAGTTATCCTCATCACCCTTGGGATGCTCATGAGTACTCTCTAAAGAACTTCTCAAGTTCTTAATTTAGGATCAAACCCTAATAGTACTCAAGTAGGTGACATCATCAAGTCTGTCTCATACAGACCACCCTTATTAGGGCTATGAAGTCATTAAGAACAATTAGTTCAACCTCTCAATTTTCACGCCATAGGATTAAGAAAGCTCAAACTTTCATATGGGTTTTAGACCCATTCCCCTCGACGATTCCAGGACCATTTTCCTGTTTAGTCCTTTGGTCAAAGGATCTGCTAGATTCCTTTCCGACCTAATGTACTCCATGGTGAGCACACCATTCAATATTAAATGTCTCACGGCCTCATGCCTTATACGAATGTGCCTTTTCTTTCCATTATAGGCACTGCTTTTGGCAACACCCATAGCTGCCTGTGAATCACAATGTAGAGAAACAGGAGGTGTCGGCCTCCCCCACAATGGAACATCAACCATTAGGTTCCTCAACCATTCAGCCTCTTGCCCTGCCAAGTCAAGAGCTATAAACTCTAACTCCATAGTAGATCTGGCTATCACGGTCTGTTTTGCAGACTTCCATGATATAGATGCACCACATAAAGTAAACACATAACCACTAGTAGAGTTCACTTCATCATTGTCAGAGACCCAGTTAGCATCACAATATCCCTCTAACACATTTGGAAAACTCACGTAATGCAAGCCCCAATCCATCGTGCCTCTTAAATATTTTAATAACCTTTTAAGAGCATTCTAGTGATCTTGACATGGGTTATGTGTATATCTACTAAGTCTACTCACAGCATAAGCAATATCAGGTCGAGTATAATTCATTAAGAACATCAGACTACCAATAATCTTAGCATACTCAGTTTGAGAGACACTATTTCCTTTGTTTTTCTTTAAATGTATGCTTGAGTCATATGGTGTTCTAACAGGCGTCACATCATACGAATTAAATTTTCTCAAAATTTTCTCTACATAGTGTGATTGAGACAAGGTAAAGCCATTTTTGGTTTTAGTCACTTTGACACCCAAAATTACATCAACTTCTCCTAAGTCCTTCATTTCAAATTTTGAAGACAAGAAGTTTTTGGTTTCTGTAATTACATCTAAGTGTGTTCCAATAATTAGCATGGCATCCACATAAAGACATATTATCACACATTTTTCATGAAACATCTTGGAATACACACATGCATCAGAACCATTCACAATAAAACCAAAGCTGACAATAGTTTTGTGAAATTTATCATACCATTGTTTTGGAGCTTGTTTCAATCCATATAGAGACTTTTTGAGCTTACACACCTTGTGCTCCTTTCCAGGCATCACAAATCCTGGAGGTTGTTGCATGTATATTTCTTCATCTAAATCGCCATTTAAAAATGCTGTCTTTACATCCATCTGATGTACAAGCAAATCATGAGCAGATGCTAAAGCAAGTAAAGCACGAATAGTGGCGATTTTAGTCACAGGTGAGTAAGTATCAAAATAATCAATTCCATATTTCTGCGTGAACCCTTTTATCACAAGTCTAGCCTTAAACCTGTCTATGGTTCCATCAGTCTTTAATTTCTTTTTAAATATCCATTTGGAACCGATAGTCTTACTACCTCTGGGTAGGTTTACAATTTCCCAAGTGTTGTTAGACATTATAGATTCCAATTCACTGTTAATAGCATCTTTCCAGAAGCTAGCATCAATAGAACTCATTGCCTCTTCATAAGTTTTAGGGTCATCTTCAATCATATGAAGGCAAACAAGAGATTCATTTATCTTGTCTATGTCTTTTAGTTCTATTAAGAAACTAGTCACAAAATCGGGACCAAAACTAGTTTCACTTCTACGTCTTTTACTCTTCCTAGGTTCAACAGGAACATTAACAATTTGAGGTAAAGAAAACGTCACTTTAGAAGTAGATGCAACAGAATTGGACATATCATGAGATTTCAAAGGAAACACATGCTCAAAAAATTCAGCATCTCGATATTCACATATAGATCGGTCATTTAAACGCAAGAATCTCTAAGCCGAACTACTACCAGCATAACCAATGAACACACAATCAAAGGTTCTAGGACCTACAGTTTCACGTTTAAAAGTAGGAATAGTAACTTTAGCTAGGCACCCCCACACTTTAAGGTAACTTAAGTTGGGTGCAAAGCCTCTCCACAATTCATATGGAGTCTGTTCTAAGTTTTTATGAGGTACTCTATTTAAAACATGGTTTGCAGATAGAACAGCTTCCCCCCACATGTTATCAGGTAGACCCGAACTTAGAAGCATAGCGTTCATCATTTCTTTTAAAGTTCGGTTTTTCCTTTCAGCTATTCCGTTTTGTTGAGGTGTATAAGGGGCTGTAAATTCATGAATAATTCCGTTTTCTTCACAAAACCTCTTTAAGAAATCAGTCCCATATTCTCCACCTCTATCTGATCTAATCCTTTTAATTTTCCGATCTAGTTGGTTTTCTACTTCAGTTTTATATACCAAGAACATGTTTTCAGCTTCATCTTTTGTCCTAAGAAGGTACACTTTGGTATATCTGGAATAGTCATCTACAAAGGTGATGTAATAATGTTTTCCTCCTTTGCTTTCAGTACTTTTAAAGTCAGCCAAATCTGTATGTATTAATTCAAGCAATTCTGATTTTCTTTCAGTTACCGGTTTAAACGGTTTTCTAATAAATTTGGCTTTAGTACACACATCACATTTGTTTAGTCCACTTTTATCTAGACTAGGAATCAAACCAGATTTATGCAAACGATCTATAGAGTTGACATTCACATGTCCTAGTCTACCATGCCAAATATTAATGGACTCAGCAATATAAGCAGAAGTTCTAGCTTTATTCTCAATTTCAACAACAGCAGATTCAAGCATGATAAGGCCAGAAGCATTCATAAAAACCTTCCCCACGAATTCACCATTCTTGCTTATGACTAGTTTTCCTCCATCCAGAAGTAGCCTAAAACCAGCTTTGACTAACAACCCCCAAGAAATTAAGTTCTTACGCAACGAAGGAACATACAACACATTAATCAAGCATAACTTTTTGCCAGAATTTAATTTGAGAAGGATTTTTCCTTTACCGAGCACTTCAGAAATGCTGGAGTTGCCCATGTAGACTTGTTCGCCCTTATCAGCAGGCTCAAAGTTGGACATCAGCTCCTTGTTAGCACATAAGTGCCTCATGGCTCCAGTGTCGACCGCCCATTCAGTTAGGTCGACCAGGTTCACCTCAGATATGACCGCCACCAGGTCGTCTTCAGTCAGGTTCACTTCCTTCTTTTCCTTGTTGTTTTTGGGCGGCCCATTTTTCTGAAACCAAGCGTGATCATTCCTTGGACCCTCGACTCTGTAGTTGCAGACCGCAGCACGATGCCCTGGCTTCCCACAGACGAAGCATCCTGCCTTAGCCTTGTCATACTTTCCTCCTTTCTTGAAGTGTTGGGTTTTCTTGTTTTGAAGGGATTTCTGGTTCTTCCCAGATTGATTGCTCACGCCCTTTTTGAACCTGTCATTCCTGGGACCAAAACTTTCAACTATGTTAGCTTTAACCGAAGAATCAGATTGTTTAGGAGGCTTATCTTTGAGGCGATTAGCTTCCTCAATTTTCATGTGGCCCACGAGCTCTTCTAGAGTCATATCCTTCTTCTTGTGTTTCAGATGGTTGCGGTAGCTTGCCCATGAATCTGGTAGCTTTTCGATGAGGAAGTTCGCCTGCAGATACTCGCACATTTTCATCCCCTCGGCAAGAATATCAGCAACAAGGTTCTCCTACTCATGGACTTGATCCATGATGGGCTTGTCATCAACGATCTGGAACCTCATGAACTGTCCTGTCACATACTTCTTCTTCCCAGCATCATCAGAACCATATTTCTTCTCAAGGGTCTCCCAAATGGACTTAGCAGATTTGTTAGTAAGAAACAAATCGAACAGAGAATTTGACATATGATTCAGAAGGATACCCCTTACAGTCTTATTGTCTTGGTTGTATTTTTCGATATCAGTGAGCACCTGTGCAGAGACCTCGTCTTTCTTGGCAGCACCATCAGGAGTCGTCTGCACAGGATCGTCATCAGTAGCAACAGCAAGGGGCAGAGCAGCAGCGTTGACGGGAGTGGTTGCTGTAGGTAAGAATCACTGCAGGGCAGTAGAAAAGAAAGAAGGAATTTGATTGTGGGCCGAAAGGGTAAATTGATTTGAGCGTAACGAATCGCTGTGTCGCGAAAATGAACCGCTTCCTTAGAAACAAATCGCCCTGACACGGTGCAGATCAGAAAGCGGCGTTTGTCCCCCAAGGTTAGCACAGCTCTCCTCGATTTTGTGCACTTCTAAAAAGAGGAGATGGGATCCTCGGAACTCAGAACAGAATTGAGAGTGGGTTTGCGAATGTAGAAGAGAGAAAGAAGATGGCGTTTTTTTTGGATGATTTCAGAAGAGCAGATAAAAAAGTCTTTTATAGAGGAAAACTGGAGTCTGCTTAGCTCCGCTCCCTCAAATCTCTCCACTACTCCACGGATCAGCAAAGTGGTTAAAACAGAAAACGTGTTTTTGTTTGAAAATCAAATCTGGGATTAAGCCCCACGTTTTGGTAAAATCTCGCCATCAGTTTAAGAAATAGTCAAAACCTGAAATTGCGGAAGAATCATTGAATCGAATAATCCGCAAAAAGTTTAGCAAACCCGTAAAATGATGTCCCTCACCGCGCACGTGTCACGAGCCGAGCCGGACGGCTGCGGCGGCGCGCGCGTGGTGGACTCTTTCTCCTCTCAAGCCGGTTAGGAGCTCTAATGTGTAAGCTCATTATAAGTGGCACCAAGTGCCCACATACTTCCGATGCGGGACACTGGTTTTGGCCCCCACTTTGCTTTTATATTTGGAATTTATTCCAACAAATTCAAGTAATGTTGAATAATATCAGAAAGGAAAATCTATTGAAACAAAAACAATCATAAGGTTTTAAATGTCAAAATATATACATAATCTACTACATTTTATATGTGTATCATTTGCAGATTATACAGCTAATTGTCAATGTCTAATCTATCAACTAATTTTATCAAATTCTCCACACACTGTATATGTGTGCGTAACAAATTGAGTTTACCTGCAAAGTAATGGATTTGTTTCAGCACAAGAAGGTCAATAGAGATCGAGGTACGAAAACCAAATGAAAGAGACAGAGGGAGCAAGGACAAAACTACTTGAACGGATCAAAATGCAGGTATCTTAATTCTTCATCTCAATACTCTGGATATGACTGCTTAGTGCAGCTTCAATCATTTTAGCATTTGATCGATTAGGATTGAATACGGTTTGATTAGAATATGATCATATGGAAATGTAGGTGGACAACACAATGTACTATGAAGTTGATTTAGACACCACTTGTTTGAACCTGAATGTTGCATTATCTCTTCCAACTTCTGTAAATTTCCTGTTGTTATTTGACCGCTTAATAACAATCTCATTTGAATATCTGCAAGTAGAAGAACGTGTGGAATAAAGCTGCTGGTTTAGAGAAGAAGTCCATGACTCCTAAATTCTCTAGATGGTAAGCTAAGCGAATGATATATCTTACTTGTTTATTTTCTTGTAAATTTATAATTTTAAGAATAACACTAGATCATATACAGGAATTTGATGGGCGAGGGTTTGGATTCGTGTTCATTGGATGAGCTGCAACAATTAGAACATCAGCTCGAGAAAGGCTTAGCCAATGTGAAAGCCAGAAAGGTATAAATAAATGCTATTATCCTAATCAACTCCCAAAACTCTAATCTCTTTCATCTGATCAATCTTTGTTTTTAATTTTTTTTCCTGATGTTGATGGATTGATCAGAACGCATGCTCCCTGTGAAATCTCTTGTCCGGTTCCGTTGCGTCTCAAAATCATGGCTATCTTGGATCGACGATGCTGAGTTCGCCCGCTTACACCTCAAGAGCTTCAAGAACAACTGCGACGAAACCCACCTCCTCGTCGTCCAAGGTAGTGATCGAGACTGTGTTGTCAAGTGTAGTGACACCTTTGAAATCAGTTCAGAAACACTTTTCAGCCTTGGAACCGAGTACTTGCGCCATAAAAAAGATTGGCAGTTTGTTTTCTCTCTGGATGGACTGGTCTTGCTAAAGACATTTGACTACGCAAGATCCGAGTACGAGTTAAAGGTGTGGAATCCATCGATTAGAAAGTTCCATGAATTCCCACCCTTGTCTGGAATCATAACATCTCCTCCTAAAGGTGATGCACATGTCATTAGGAGTCATGACATTGGCCTTGGCTACGATCCATTAGCTAACGATTACAAGCATGTTAGACTCCTTGTTTCAAAAAGCAATGTGCTCTCAGTTGCAGTTTACAGCCTCGGGACTGGCTCTTGGAAGATAATTCCATTTCGAGGCAAGGGATCATGCTTTAGTTGGAATAGGGGTTGGGAATGTATTCTAAGGAGTGTACATGTCTATTTTCGGGGCAGCTTGCACTTTGTCGCCCAAGCTCCTGCGAACAAAACTCATCATGTCTTGGTTTCCTTTGATCTGAGCAGCGAGGCGTTTTCTTCCATCAACATGCCCGAGCTTGGTTATGTTTCGTGGACCAAGCTCGTAGTGGTGGACAGTGGGCGCTCATTGGCTGCGTTTAATATATGCGCTGACGTGTGGGTGTTGGAAAGCGAATCCATGTGTTGGACAAAATGTTACTCGTTTAACTTTAGTTTAGAATTGAATCCGGGATTCTGGTACGTTAAGAAGAACTGAGATGTGTTGACGCCGAAGGCACGTAATGAGACCTTCATAGACGACGAAAATGGGGTGATAACAGTAACGTGGGATGAGGTGGTAGCATACAACCTTGAAACGGGAGAGTACAAGATTGTGCAGGGGTGGAGGGGTGGTTCCATGTATCCAATTACTCAGTTATCTGCCTATGTTGAGAGCTTGATTTTGCTTAAATAAATTAGGAATGACTACTACTACTAGCCAACTGCTAAAACATAGTCCTGCAAGTTTAATTTCTACACATCACATCTATGTTTGCTTTTGCCTCTTTAGTGATCGATATTGATGGTATTGTCTACTATATATGTTTTGCGAATCCGTATTTCTAGCTATAAATTTTTGAAACAAATGTTTCTCATTTCAAATTGGATTTGGAGGAGGTCAAACAATATAAATGTGTGTGTGTGTGTGTGTGAAATCACATTCGAACGTGATCCAAACATGGAACTTATTAATTTCTTGCAAACATTCATACATATACAACATCCGTCAAAATTTACGCCCATATATATTGAAGAATAGAATCTCATATCTATGGCAACAGCAGAAGAAAAGGCAACCATACAAAGTCTCCAACGTTCCTTTTCTTTCTTAAAGATAATCTTGCCTCAATTATCTCTAAGATTGATTTGTTACCTTATATGTACAACAACCTCTCCTAATTTCACTCTTTCTGCACAATGTATCTAACGTCTATTTTCATTCCTCCACTATATATCTTTGTAAACATCTATGTGCAAATACAAGTGAAAGAAATACAAAATACTTTGCTACTGTTTTACCTTTCTTCATGGTATCAGTTTTTTAGGTTTATTCTCGTACTATCAAACATCGATCCTTCCTACAAATCCCCATGACAAACGGAACTCCATCCAATAACATGTTGCAAGTACATTCCGAGCCATGGGAGAAATCTAATCATCCTCTCTTTCTCCACCACTCCGATCAACCTGGCGCTGTCCTCGTGTCACAACCATTGGTGGAAGATAATTACACAACATGGCAACAGTCCATGACGATGGCTTTAACCATCAAAAACAAGATCGGGTTCATTGACGGAACACTCCCAAAACCGACCAACAAGCCCACTGAGGAGTTGCAATGGGAGCGATGCAATGTTCTTGTCAAGACTTGGTTACTCGGATCAATGTCAAAAGAGATCTCCAAAAGTGTGATCCACTGCAAAGATGCTAGAGGTATTTGGCTTGAACTTAAAGAGCGCTTCTCCCATAATAATATTGTCTCCTTATTCCATATCGAAAAAGAAATTCACGATTGTTGTCAAGGAACGGATTCCGTTACCTCTTTCTTTACTAAGCTTAAGGCACTATGGGATGAAAAAGATGCACTATCTTCTTTCCCACCTTGCAACTGCACGACTGCCCCTTCCATAACCAATTTCCTCAACAATCAACGGACTATGCAATTTCTGATGGGACTCAATCCTGAATTTGAGCAAAGCCGAAGTACCATCATTGGCTTGGATCCTTTTCCCGAGCCCAACAAGGCTTACCAAATGGTGTTAATGCAAGAGCAACAAGCAAAAATGTCAAATGCTAAGCCCTCGATGACAAACGAGACATCGGCTTTTTCGGTACAATGTCCCAAGGAAACTCCAACTGATGGGGCTGCAGAATTTTGTGAGAAATGTAAGATGACAAATCACAACACCAAAAATTGCAGATCCCATCTTATATGCTCCTTTTGCAATGGGAAAAGCCATACCATTGACTATTGTCGGAAACGCAAACGAGCCATGTCAACCGGTCAAGGGAACTCGAGCGTCAACAACACAGCCGGCTCCATGGATCAGTTCTCCATCTCTTCGTCAGATTATCAAAAGATGATGGATTTTATCCATCGCTTAAGGCTATCCGATCACAATACCATTCAACCAACTAATCAGATGCCTCCCAGCAATCACTCCTCTGCTAATTTTGTGGGTAACGCATCTGATTGTGACAACTTCTCAGGTACGACTTCTATTTCGTTAAATTCAGCTTCAAAAACAAATTGGATTATGGACAGCGGAGCTAGCGACCATATCGTTCACCATACTCGTTTTCTCCAAAAATTCAAACCTGTCCATAATCGATTTGTACATCTCCCTGATGACAAGTCCTATCCTGTTTCACATATTGGTACTGTTGTTATAAGCCCCTCATTATTGTTATTCAATGTATTGTGCATTCCACATTTTTCTGTTAACTTATTGTCCATTAGTAAACTTGCTCATGACTCCTTTTATGCATCAATCTTTTTAAAACAAATATGTTTCATTCAGGACATCCGAACGGGGAAGACGATTGGGACTGCTTATGAACGAGATGGACTATATTGCTTCAACCAACAGCCCATCCGAAGTGCTTGCAATTCCTCCACCATAGTTTCGGATTCCATTTGGCACCAACGTATTGGGCATCCTTCATCCAAAGTTTCTTCTTTATTACCGTTTTTTAATAATAAATCTTGCAATGATACTCTTTGTCCTATTTGTCCTTTAGCTAAACAAACTCGGAATTCTTTTCCTTTATGTACTTCTATCACCTCTTCTTGTTTTGATTTAGTTCATATGGATATTTGGGGTGGTTATAACACTCCATCTTTGTCAGGGGCTCGATATTTTTTAACTATCGTTGATGATTTTTCCAAATTTACATGGATTTACCTTATGAAAACCAAAGCTGAGGCCCACCCTCTTGTGGTCCAATTTCTCCTTCTTATTGAAAACCAATTTGGAAAAAGAGTTAAAATCGTTCGTAGCGATAACGACCCAGAATTTAAATGCACCGATTTTTATTCCTCAAAAGGGATTTTGCACCAAACGAGTTGCATCAACACACCCCAACAAAATGGTGTTGCCGAACGAAAACATAGACACTTACTAAATGTTGCTCGTGCTCTCCTTTTTCAATCTAACTTACCAAAGTGTTTTTGGGGTGATGCCATTCTCACTGCAACATATTTGATTAACCGCACACCTACACCCCTTCTACAAAACAAATCGCCTTTTGAAAAATTATTTTGTAAAACTCCACAATACTCTCATTTACGGGTTTTTGGTTGTCGATGCTTTGCCTCTACCCATGCTTTAAAACCATCCAAATTTGATCCAAGATCTATAGAATGTATACTTATTGGTTACCCATCCGACACCAAAGGCTACAAACTTTATAGTCTCAAGGATAAGAAAATTATTATATCTCGTGATGTTTTATTCCATGAAACCGAATTCCCATACCATAATTCCTCTCTACCCATGCAACCCACACATGATCTACCTCTTCCTAATTTTACTTCCCCATCACACGTTTATGATGACCCCACACTCAACCAACCATTCCATGCTTCCGCCAACAACAACCCAACAACCCTTGACAACCAAGCCTCCACATTACCCGACCCACCTCCTGATTTACCCAATACACCACAACTAACTCTGCCCCCCGCCCGCCGCTCCACTAGACCCACCAAACAATCCTCCATGCTTCGAGACTTCCACGTTGAGGCAACATTACCATCTCGTTCGGATCCGCCTTCGTCTTCCTCGTCTCACACCATTTCAGGTAAACCATATCCGTTATCTAATTTCCTTTCTTATGCTAATCTTTCTACAACTTATAAGACTTTTGTTTCTAACATTTCTCTTGAGAAAGAACCACGTAACTTCTCACAGGCTGTTCGCCATTCTAAGTGGAAACATGCTATGCTAGCCGAACTTCAAGCCCTTGAAGCTAATCACACGTGGACTCTTGTCGACCTACCACCCAATAAACACCCAATTGGATGTAAATGGGTATACAAAATCAAACATAAGCCCGATGGGACGGTCGACCGATACAAAGCACGACTCGTAGCCAAAGGGTATAATCAAATCGAAGGCATCGACTATCGTGAAACCTTTGCCCCCGTCGCAAAACTCACAACCGTCCGTGTCCTCCTTAGCTTGGCCTCCATCCAAGGCTGGCCCTTGCACCAACTTGACGTCAACAACGCGTTTCTCCACGGTGACCTCGTTGAAGACGTGTACATGAAGTTGCCGCCCGGATTTGGAAGAAAGGGGGAGACACGTGTTTGCAAGTTACAGAAGTCCTTATACGGTCTCAAACAAGCTTCCCGTCAATGGTTTTTGAAGCTGTCCACCGCTCTTAAACAAGCCGGTTTCACTCAATCATGGGCAGATTACTCGTTGTTCATTCGACACAAGAAAGGTATTTTTACAGCTTTATTAGTTTACGTTGATGATGTTATTATTACCGGGACTAACTTGCAGGATATAGAAGAAACAAAGAAATTCTTGGCCAGCCACTTCAAACTCAAAGACATGGGAATACTCTGCTACTTCCTCGGCATCAAAGTCGCACGATCACAACACGGGATTGTTCTTTGCCAACGAAAGTACGCACTTGAACTTCTGGATGACACGGGTTTCCTCGGCGCCAAACCGGCCGGTGTTCCACTTGATCAAAACATCACCCTCACGAATGAAGATGGAAACAAACTTCCCGATCCATCACTCTATCGGCGACTCGTTGGGCGACTCATTTACCTTACGATCACCCGTCCAGATCTTGTTTATGCCGTTCATGTCCTTAGCCAGTTCATGTCCAACCCAAGACAACACCATCTTGATGCTGTACACCATGTTCTAAGATACATAAAAGGCACGCCCGGCCAAGGAATTCTTCTACCCGCTACTGGATCCCTTCACTTAACTGCCTATTGTGATGCCGATTGGGCCCGATGTAGGGATACTCGACGATCTATAACCGGGTATATCGTGTTCCTTGGCAGTGCCCCCATCTCATGGAGAACGAAGAAGCAAGGAACCGTTTCCCGATCCAGCGCTGAAGCCGAATACCGTTCTATGGCCAACACATGTTGTGAGCTCACATGGCTTCGCACCCTTCTTCAAGACCTAAATGTTGCACATCCTCAACCGGCAAGCTTATACTGTGACAACAAAGCCGCCATCCATATTGCCTCTAATCCCGTATTCCATGAGCGAACGAAACACATTGAAATCGATTGCCATGTTATCCGGGAGAAGATCCAACAAGGTCAAATTCGCACCATTCACGTCCGTACCAAGGATCAACCAGCCGATATATTTACGAAGCCACTCGGACCGACACCATTCATGTTCCTCTTACACAAGTTGGGTATTACAAACATACACTCCAACTTGAGGGGGAGTATTGAAGAATAGAATCTCATATCTATGGCAACAGCAGAAGAAAAGGCAACCATACAAAGTCTCCAACGTTCCTTTTCTTTCTTAAAGATAATCTTGCCTCAATTATCTCTAAGATTGATTTGTTACCTTATATGTACAACAACCTCTCCTAATTTCACTCTTTCTGCACAATGTATCTAACGTCTATTTTCATTCCTCCACTATATATCTTTGTAAACATCTATGTGCAAATACAAGTGAAAGAAATACAAAATACTTTGCTACTATTTTACCTTTCTTCAATATATATACATATTGACCTCGATCTAGATAAAAATGGCAAAATGTGAGGTAGGCGTTATCCTATGCATCCTATTCACCGTAATTATGTTGTTCCTCTCGGTCGGCGTACCGTTGATCATTGCCTTCACCGTCCGCGGCACCAAGAATCCGACATTCACCGTCGAGTCAGCGGTGTTCAAAGCCTACAACCTGACATCCGACAACCAACTCTTCTGCATCATCAACCTCGGCGTCCGGGCCCACAACCCCAACTCCAAGAACAAGTACTCCTTCGATTTCTCCGGCGTCGAAGTGCAGGTGAGGAAAGGGAAACACCACAAGCTCGCCGACGACGCCTTGCCGGGGTTCAGCCTAGGTCCGGGTGGTGGAATGGTGGTCGACGTGGAGGCGGTGGGGCTCTGGTTCGGGCTGAGGAGGAAGATTGCGGAGGAGGTGAGGGCCGACGTGGCGGCCGGAGAAGGGCGCGTGAATGTCTACATGTCGGGCTACGTGGGGTCCAATTATTTAGACGTGGCGTGCAAGAATGTGGTGGTTGACTTTTCTAGGTTAATGGTGAGAGTTATTCAGAAGGTTGACTGTGGAGTCGGTGTGACTTCGGAGTAATGTATATAAAAATAGAGCTTTTTTCGGATGACTTCTAATTAAGCAATGACAATGTGTGTGTCATTATGTAATTTATGTGTGTTGGATTTGTTCATAAAATGATTGCAAATTTTTTGGCCGTAAAAGTGTGTTGAGTTTTCGTCGTGTAACAGATCAAAGAATTGGAATGAATTTCGTGTCTGTATTCTTCTCATGCGATCACATTATATAAGATACAAAGTTATCTCTAAGATTTTATCTTGTAGAAATATTTTCCTATCTAAATATGAGATATTATATGGAATAGAATTCTATCCAAATATATCTCTTAATAGATATATATTCTATCCTTAATACTCCCCCATCGAGAATGCCCAACTTGGACCGAAGAAACTGAAATTGTGACTTGCCCAACGCTTTATTGAATAAATCAGTCGGTTGTTGTTGTGTTGGAATGTGACGAGGTGTAATAGTTACGACAACAACCAAATCTCGGACAAACTGGCAATCAACCTCGATATATTTGGTGCGCTCATGAAATACGGGATTAGAGGCAATATGTAAGGCAGTCTGACTATCGCAAGCCAATCGAATAGGAGAAGTATGAATAATGCCGAGAGAATGCAACAAAGATTTGAGCCATACGAGCTCACCACACATGGATGTCGTGGACCGATATTCTGCTTCAGCAAAGGATCGAGAGACGATCACTTGCTTCTTTGTTTTCCATGAAATGGGCGAGCATCTGAGCATGATAAAATATCCCGTAATCGAGCGTTGAGTTAGAGGACATGATGCCCAATCTGAGTCACAATAGGCATTTAGCCGTAAATCACTTGAACTTGACCAAAATAACCCAAGGCCCGGCTGACCTTTGATGTAACGACATAACTCAGCTCGGGGCGTGTTATAGTTAGACCTGTATATGGGCGGGTTCGGGCTGGGCCAAATTTTTTTTTTGTCCACATCAACGGGCCAGGCCTATTTTTTTGTCCATACCCGCCCATAAACACGGGTCGGGCCGTCCACGGGCCCACACGGGTTTGGACATAAATTACAAGTAGATGAATAAAAAAATTATATTAATGATAACCTATGCAAAATTTCATTTACTAAACATTTAAATGTAACTAGATAACCTAAAAATTGTAATAGATATAATTTGCAAGTATTTATATGTAGAAATAATTAATGATATAATATATTAATATTATTATAAAATGAGTCCGGTTCAGGTGCGAATGGGCGCCCAGGTGCGAAATAAGAAAGAACAGAAGCCGTTGGATCAAGAAAAATTAAAGGCGCTGATCATTTCACTTAAAAAGGGGAAAAAACGGCACGGGCGAATTATTCGCGTATTTTTGAAAAAAAACGGAAATAGGACACACGCCCAGATTGTTCATCAGTATTGTGGATTTGTTCATCAATAATGTAGATTTGTTCATCAAAACTGTGATTTTGTTCATCAAAACTGTGATTTTGTGCATAAATAAACTATTGCTTGTGCATCAAAAATCTATTATTTGTACATAAAAAATGAACAAATGTGTATCAAAATTACATGCAATATGTTCATCAACATTGTGATTTTGTTCATAAAAAAACGAAAATATTTGTTCATCGGTTTTGGCATATTTGTTCATCGGTTTGTGCATATTTGTTCATTAGTAACATCAATTTGTTCACTGGTTTATGCATATTTGTTCATTGCCTTTTTCACATAATTGTTCATTACTAGATGCATATTTGTTCACTAGTAACCTCAATTTGTTCATTACTATGTGCATATTTGTTCATTAATAACATCAATTTGTTCATAGCTAAATAAGGCACAAGCACACCTAAAACATAAGGGTATAATAATGAACAAATAAGGTTATATCCATGAACAAATAAGGGTATATCCATGAACAAATAGGGTATATCAATGAACAAATAATGGTGTACCAATTTGTTCATAGCTAAATAAGGCACAAGCACACCTAAAACATAAGGGTATAATAATGAACAAATAAGGTTATATCCATGAACAAATAAGGGTATATCCATGAACAAATAGGGTATATCAATGAACAAATAATGGTATACCAATGAATAAAAAAAGAAGTATACTAATGAACAAATAATGGTATATCATGGGTATATCAATGAACAAATAGGGGTATATCAATGAACAAATACGAGTATATCAATGAACAAATATGAGTATATCAAAACTAATTATATGTGCATAAAAAAACCACATAATATTGTATTCCTACACATAAATAAGGTTAAAAAATAAAAATAAAAACTAAAAAAGTTCGAAATCAATGAACAATGTCATCAAAAACTCAATGCACAATTAGTTAGTATTGATGAACAATTGGTGAATATTGATGAACAAATCGTTATTTCTGATGAACAAACTGGGCGTGTCTCATAAAAACGTATTTTTCGAAAAATTCGTGAATAATTCGGGAAAAATTCGTCCGTGTCGTATTTTATTGAAAAATACGCGAATAATACGGGAAAAATTCGCCCGTGCCGTATTTTATTTTTTTAATGAATGTTTAATCAGGGGCGTTGATTTTTTGGAATGAACGATCGAGATTTATTCTTATTTCTCACATAGGCGCCCATTCGCATGTGACTCTTTTTCGATATAAATTATATGTATAATATATATACGGGCCGGGTCGGGCCGGGTATACGGGCTTTTTTCGTTGTCTTAGCCCGGTCCCATATTTTACGGGCCGAGCCGGGCCTTTCGGGCTAATTCCCATGTCCAAGTCCGTGTTTTAAACCCGCCCGACCCGGACTTGTACATGTCTAGTTATAGTCAAGTAAATAAACCGACCTACTAACCGACGATAGCTCTCAGCATTGTCGAGGAGAGGACCGTCGGCCGTTGCTAGCTGGTGGTGAGAGTCCATGGGAAATTCAGCAGGTTTAGAACCCAGCAGACCAGTTTCAGCGATGATTTCCAATGCATATTTACGTTGAGACAAGATTATGCCAGTAGAGTTACGAGCAATTCCAAGCCAAGAAAGTATTTCAAGTGTCCTAAATCATTCATGTCGAAACAATTACTCAAATAATCCTTGAAAGCTGAGATTGAGGAAGTGTTATTACCAACTATGATATGATCGTCCACTTAGACGAGAAGTGCAACACTGAGCCATGTCGAGTCAATGAAAAGAGAGAGTAATCTGCCTTGCTTTGTTTGAAGCCAAAAAAGCTTTTAAGGCATGAGCAAGTTTTGAAACCAATTCCGAGGGGCTTGGCGAAGGCCTTATAATGATTTCTGGAGTTAGCAAACTTGACCCGGAGAAATGCCATCATTACCGGGAGGCGGTTTCATATACACTTCCTCATCAAGATCACCATGAAGGAACGTGTTATGAACGTCCATTTGGTGTAGTTCCCAATTCTAACTAGCCGCAACAGAGAGAAAGACCCGAACCGTTCCCATTTTGGCCACGGGAGCAAACGTTTCGGTGAAGTCAATGCCCTCATCTTGTCGGTTTCCAAGGACTACGAGACGCGCTTTGTATCTTTCAATAGCGCCACTAGCTAGAAGTATATTTGATACGGAATATCCACTTGCAACCAATCGCTTTCTTCCCGGGAGGTAAGATCGAGGGAATCCAAGTGCCATTCCGCTCGTGTGTCAATTTCATACTTCATTGCAGAATGCCATTTATCATGAAGAATTGCCTCATTGAAGCTTGTAGGTTCAATTTCAGATGTGATTTTATTAAGAAAAGTTGCATGGTTGTTTGAAAAATTAGTACAAGAAACCAAAGGAGCAATAGGGTATAAGCTACCTGAGGACGGTGAGTGTGATGAGGGAGTGAGAGCGGGGAGTGGGGCAGTGTCAGTCTCGCGAATAACATGACATACATAATCACATAGAAGAACCGAAGGGTGTCGAATGCGAGTGCGCGCTCTGCAGCAGGAGACGAATCCGAGTTAGAGGAAAGAAGAAGAAGTGCTGTCATTTGGGAGTGAAAAACTCCCCCTGTCGTCGGAAGGCAAGGAGACAGTTGAATGTCCAATAGCAGAAGGGCTGAAATTTTGTTCAACAGTAGGAGTATCATAGGCAATTGGATTGACCAAAACTGAATTTTCATGTGGTCTTGGATTAGATTCAGCCCAAGGAAAGAATGTCTCAAAGAAAGTAACATCTCTAGAGACAAACATGTCTTTTGTTTCAAGATCAAAGCATCGCGATCCTTTCTTGCCTGTCGGGTATCCCATGAAGACACATTTTCGGGTCCAAGACGCGAACTTATCTCGACTCCTGGGTAAGTTAGATGCAAAGCAGAGACATCCGAGAACCCGCAGATGCGAGAGTGGTGGAGAGTGTCCATACAACAGCTCATAGGGAGTTTTATTATTCAAGACCGGAGTTGGAGTTCGGTTGATTAAATAGCATGTCGTAAGTACACATTCGCCCCAAAATTGGATAGGAAGCGAGGATTGAAACCTAAGAGATCGAGCAACATTTAGAAGGTGTTGATGTTTCTGCTCAGCCTGTCCGTTCTGTTGTGGTGTATAAACATACGTTGATTCAAATTGAATGCCTTGTTATGCAAAAAACGGTTGAAGACAGGTGAACTCAGTCCCGTTGTCGGAATGAAACCGTTGGACTTTCTTATGGAATTGAGTTTGAACGAAGGCAATAAATTCTTAATACATTGGGCAACCTCAGACTTGTGTACCAGAAGATAAACCCAAGTGGCTCGAGAGTGGTCATCAATGATGGTTAAGAAATAAGAAGCCCCTTTAGTAGATGGAACACTATAGGGTCCCTAAACGTCACACTTATTGGAAAAGTACTGCGTGTTTGTTTTGCTTGAAAGCATACGTCACAAGGCAAAGAATTATCTATTTGACTAACAAAGGGGCCTAATCCAGGAGTAGAAGATAACACAGACATTGACGGATGACCAAATCTGTTGTGCCATAAAGAAGCCGAGTGCAAAGAAACAGCAGACGTAGAAGCTGAACACAAAGCGGAATCAGGTTGAATGCCATTGAGCCAATACACCCCACTTCGTTGCTCATCGACTCAATCACCGTCCTCAAATTTTGATCCTGAATGACACACAAACGAGCCATAAGCATGACAATGCATTGAAGATCAGCGGATAATTTTGACAGAGAAATCAGATTGCAATCAATATTAGGAATAAGTAGAACATCCTGAAGCATACAAGAGTCAGAAAACTGGATATTTCTTTTCTCAATGGCAGAGGTAAAAGAGTGATTTGGAAGTTTAATTGTGACAATAGAGATGGGAACAATATCGTGGAGCATTGCGCGGTCACCGGTCATGTGATATGACGCACCACTATCCAAGATCCAAGAGGAATTATTACCAGAAGACTGTGAAGAGCCTGATTTTGAATTCATGGAGTTGTATAAATTGATAACTGACTGCCACTGATCCGAATTTAAACCAAGTGTTGCCTTATCTTGTGCAGTGGGCTGATTGTTGCTGGTGGAAGAACCTAGGTGCTGGACTGAATTTGCTTGACCAGATGTTCCTGTGAAAGTTGGATTTATAGTGTCTTGATCGGAGTCAGAGGAAGCCATGGTCTTCTTGGACTAGAGGCTCTCAGAAACCAACCGAGAAAAAAATTGAGGAATGCCGGAGATTGCAGCGGAAGGAAAAAAATCGAAGAATGAGGCTCTGATCCCATGTAATAGATCAGAGAATTGGAATGAATTTCGTGTCTGTATTCTCCTCATGGGATCACATTATATAAGATACAAAGTTATCTCTAAGATTTTATCTTGTAGAGATATTTTCCTATCTAAATAGGAGATATCACTTGGAAAACTCGGAACATGCTGGTTTTCGAGTCTAAAGATGATGTTAGCAGGCTCAGCTTGAAAGTGATTAATTCGGTTCAATCATACAAAGTGGCCAAAGCTGCAGGTTCATTTCATCAGGTCACGGTTAGTAAACCTCTGTTTGCTAGAGTTTGGAAGGAGCCTCCGCTAGGCTGGATTGCCCTGAATACGGACGCCATCTCAAAAGGCAATCCGGGAATTGCTGGTGGAGGTGGGATCTTTCGTGATCATATGGGTCGATTTATTCAAGCTTACTCTTTTAAGCTTGGGGTTACTGATGCCCTTAGAGCTGAGTTGAGCGCTATAAAGCAGGGGCTTCTGATTGTTAAACGCATGGCCTTTCCAAAGGTTTTGGTTCAATCTGATTCGGCACAGGCTATCTCCCTCCTGTCGCAAGATGTGATTCATCCACACAGAGACTACTACTTGATTGCTGACTGCCTCAAGCTTATTCATGACCACTCTTGGGAAATTAAGCTCTGTCAGATTTCCCGAAATGCAAACAAAGTAGCTGATGCCCTCGCAAATCATTTTCTAGTTTTAGATGTTCCTTTACTTGAATTTTTCTATGTTCATTCTAGCTTTGCTCATGCTTTATCGATTGATGTACACCCCTCTATGGGGAACTCGATCTTCTTCTATCTAATTAATAAAATACCCGCAAGAGCTTAGCTCCATTTCCAGACAAAAAAAAGAATTCTATCTAAATATATCTCTTAATAGATATATATTCTATCCTTAATACGTCGTCGTCGTATTCACTGCATATATATCATGTATTCATGTGTACACAATTTTGTCAAATGACATCAAATGAGGTCCTTAAATAAGGGTAGGGAAAAAGTCTACTGATTGTTCATACGGAGTATTAATAATTTGACCTGACCTTGCTTTATTTTACAATTAAAATAACTTTTTCTTTAAAGTTACAATTTAAACCTCTCAATAATTCTTTTACTTTTGTGTTTCTCAAAATAAATAAAATAAATTTTCATCTAAAATAGAGTATCATTTTAGACACAAAGTAAAACATTATTATAACAATAATATATTGATGTAATTGCTCTTAATTAATTAAGATAAGAGCTAGCTAGGTTTAATTCCACGATCAAATCCTAAACTTTATTTGTATGCGTGTACAACTGAATTATTGTCATGTGCTTTTTGATAAATGAATGCTTTCCATGCGACGGCTACTTCCAAACCATTGAATGAGCTAGGCTATCATATCAACGATAAAGCTTATTGCCAAGTCTTAGTTTTATAAATTTACAACTTTTCAATAACAGGGAGAGATTACATGCCCGTTTGATACTCTATAAATCCAAATGGACCAATCAAAACGGCCGAAAAACTATACGACATTAACAACCCAAAAAAAATAATCAAATGGCAACACGTGCTCGTATTGCAATGATCCTCTTCACGATCATATTCGTCTTGTTCGTCGTGGTCGGTATCCCGTTGCTCGTCATCTTTAAAGGGAAGCACTACAAGATTCCGACCTTCACCGTCGAGTCAACGACGGTCAAAGCCTACAACCTGACCTCCGACAACCACCTCTTCTGCATTATCAACCTCGGCCTCCGGGCCCACAACCCTGACGCTAAGTACGCCTGGGGTTTCTCAGGCATAGACATGGAGGTGAGGAAGGGCAAACACCACAAACTAGCCGATGATGCCGTTTTAGGGTTCAATGTGGGCCCCGAAAGTGATGTGCGTGTTGACGTGGAGGCGGTGGGCCTCCGCGTGGGGCTGAGGAGGAAGATTGCGGCGGAGGTGAGGGCGGACGAGGTGGCTGGAGAAGGGCGCGTCAACGTGTTCATGTCGGGGTATGATGACGGGGAGAAGTATTTGGAGGTGACGTGTAAGAATGTGGTGGCTGACTTTTCTCGGTCAACGGTTAGGTTTCAGGAGGTGAAATGTAAGCTTGAGTACGTTGACAATGATAACGATGATGATTGATATGCATGTGGTGTATGAATAATGTGAACGTTGCATATGTAATAACCCTTGAAAAAGTTTAGATGTTATCGTATAAAATTGTTGTGATGAATGCAATGTTCTAAAAAACGCTAGTGTTTAAACGGTCAGAACGGTTGCCTAAGCTGTCTTAGACAAACTAGACAGTTGGATAGTTAAGCGAGTTAAGACCTCTTATAGCACCTAGACATTCTCCAGACAAGTTTTTCAAAACACTAAATGGAAGAAAAAAATGATAATAAGATCGATATATATTAAACAAAATCAAATACACAAATTTATATAATTTAACAATGTTGTGTTAACTATATCTAGGGACAGAAAGATAAATCAGATTTTATTAAGAAGGGTTAATTTGAGAATTATAAAAATGAGAGATTCTCCCACCAAGAACAAGCTCAAAGTCAAGTCATCTTAACATGAATGTACGTACATATGCAGTGGCGGAGCCAGAGAATTAGGGGGGGGGGGAACTATTCAGTACTAACTTGTAATTAAAAAAATATATATTAATGTATAAATTTTAATATATAAGTCATTATACGTATTTAAATCATTACTATATTCTAACATGGAGGTTAAAATAATATTTAAAATAACCCACATTGAACAACATCGTCCATCTATTTAAAATTAATTTTATTGGTTGAAAAATAATTGAATTAATTTTATTAGTTATATTTAATATTAAACAAATTAATTAATATATTATTTTTATTTTTGGATAGGATAGTTTTTTAGATAAGATATGTATAGTTTTTAAAAATATTCTTACCTATATTAATTTTTAGTAATTTTTTAATATGATAATTTTTTATAGATAAGATATATATAATTTTTTAAAAATATCTTTACCCATATCAATTTAATTAAAATTTATAAAACTAATAAATAATGTAATAATACTATAAAACCTTGTATAAGGCACTAGAACTAAAAATAGTTGTATATAATAACTAAGATATAATTTAAGGGTGTGTAAAACTATTGAAGTTTGATATTCTTTATATTATAATGTATAGTGGTGGTGGCTGGGAAAGTCTTGTACAAGGTTCAAATCTTTCAGTTAATGTTGTGTAAGAAAAACGAAAATTTTCTTTTTTCTTTTAAATTCAAAATGGCGTTCTTTAAATCGGCCCAAAACGGCAACATTTTATTAAAAAAAAAAGCCCGATTGTTCGTTCATCTTCAACCTTTGCAACTTCAAGCCACACAGCCGGCCCTAGCCCGCATCTCCATCTATTTAAATGTATGAGTCATTATACGTATTTAAATCATTACTATATTCTAACATGGAGGTTAAAATAATATTATAAAATAACACACATTGAATAACATCATCCATCTATTTAAAATTAATTTGATTGGTTGAAAAATAATTAAATTAATTTTATTAGTTATATTTAATATTAAACAAATTAATTAATATATTAGTTTTATTTTTAGATAGGATAGTTTTTTAGATAAGATATGTATAGTTTTTAAAAATATTCTTACCTATATTAATTTTTAGTAATTTTTTAATATGATAATTTTTTATATATAAGATACATATAATTTTTTAAAAATATCTTTTCCCATATCAATTTAATTAAAATTTATTAAACTAATAAATAATGTAATCTATAACTATATATTAAAGTTGTCCCTTTTCGAGCCACCACGTTGATTCTGGCCCCACATTATATTTGAAATTTTTATTTTTATTTATATTAATTAAGGTTTTTTATTTAAATTCCTTTATATCTATTTGTGTTAAAAAATTAAATTCGAATTTTATTTAAAAACAGTGAAAAATAATTTTATCTTTATCTCTTTATCTCTTTATCTATTTAGATAAAAGCTTATCTTAAATCAAATTTTTGACGTTGATTCTGGCCCCACCTTATATTTAAATTTTTTATTTATATTTATATTAATTAAGCTTTTTTAATTAAATTCCTTTATATTCATTTATGTTAAAAAAATTAAATTCGAATTTTAGTTAAAAACAATGAAAAACAATTTTATCTTTATCTCTTTATCTATTTAGGTAAAAGTTTATCTTAAATCAAATTTTGATAAAAAAATAAAAGTAAAATTTTTTCAATATGTAGATAATTACTTGCCAAAATTGAATTTTAATTAAAAAAATTGCATTATCTTTTCCTTAATTTTCTTTTTGACTTATCTATAACTATATATTAAAGCTATACCTTTTCGAGCCACCAGAACGATTCTGGCCCCACCTCATATTTACAAAATTAATTTTTTTCCTAATATTTTAACTTTTTTCTATTAATTTCTTTTTTAACTATTTAAATCTATCTTTAACATCAAACAAATATCTATTTAGTTTAACAGTATCTTTTGAAAACTTTCTTATACAAATATTTAAAATTAAAGATAACAAATTTAAAATATTTTAAAATAAGTATAAATATCTTTTATCTTTTAACATGATATCTTTTCGAATTTATTTATAGATATAATCACAAACTGAGTATGGTTTCATCTTATATTAAATTAATTAAATTTTAAATATTTTATATAATTCAGTTATCTTTATCTTTCATCTTTGATTATGTCTTATTTATTAAGTTAACTTTTTTTAAATTTTTTTATCTCTTTCATATTTGAATATATAAATTTTTGTATCCATGAAATATTATTAAGGAAAAAGAGAAATATAATTATTTTATCTTAATAATATATCTTCATTCTCAACATTAAATTTAACCATTTTTATTGATTAAAGAAATTATACATTCTACACGCAATAAAATTGCTTATATTAAAGTTTATATTATATTTTTGTTTATTAATATTTTATTTATAATGTCTATAAAATAATGAATCGTAGTCGTACATGGTACGACGGGTACAACTAGTAATACTATAAAACCTTGTATAAGGCACTAGAAATAAAAATAGTTGTATATAATAACTAAGATATAATTTAAGGGTGTGTAAAACTATTGAAGTTTGATATTCTTTATATCTATACTAATCTATGTATATATATAAAAGACGCAAGGAATAAGGCCACCACGTTGCGTCACCTAGGATTTTCCTACGTGTCGTTTCCACGTTAAGCCACCTAGGATTTCGCCACCTAGGATTTTTTATTTTGGAAATTTATATATGTTGATATTATTTTAGGATAATATAAAATAGGATAAATTAATCCAAGAGAGATTCTATCCAAAATAAAGATGTTATCTATTATATATTATGAATTAGGATATATCTAAAAGTTATTATCTAAAATTAAAATAAATTATAGAACATTAGATATTAATATATTATATATTAAGATAGATATATTGATTTAGTTTTTCCAATTAAATTTCTATCTATTTATTTGAAAAAAATTAAATTCGAATTTTATTTAAAATTAAAAAAATATTTTATCTTTATTATTTTATCTATTTATGTAAAATATTTATCTTAAATAAAATTTTGATAAAAATAGAACTTTCAATATAGATAATTACTTGCCTAAATTGACTTTTGATAAAAAAAATTGTGTTATCTTTTCCTTAATTCTCTTTTTGAATTATTTATGTAAATATAAATAATTTTCTTATCATTAAAAAATTCATTCTTTATTTATATTTTTTCATAGCTTCTTATTAAGTATATTTTTAATTTTTATTCAATTTTTTTAAAGAATTGAATTTGATAAAAAAAATTACAAGAATTTAGATTATTTTTACCTTTTTATATTTTTTGTAAAAGATTTTTAAAATTGAATGATTCTAATTCAAATAATTTTTATTTATATTTTTGCATAAATAAAATATTGTTAAGTCATCAATATTATATTAGATCCACCTTAATAATTTTGGCCCCGTTTTACATGACAATATGACACTAATTATAAAATTTTATATAACTTTTTCTAATAAATAAGTTTTTTATATTAAATTAAAATCATATTCATTAAATAAATTAAATATTAAATTCATATAGTCGTGCATGGCACGATGGGTATAACTAGTACATTATAAAGCAGAAACCAAGTCTGTGTAAAAATTTGCGCCACGTGGCATATTTTGAATAGAATAATGGAAAAGTTTTTTCCAACTTAAAAAACTAAATAATAATTCTAAAAAACCTCCTTCATATTAATGGAAAAGCTTTTTTCAGCTTCAAAAAACTAAATAATAATTCTAGAAAGCTCCATTCATATTATACTCTAACAATAATTTTAGAAATCACGATTTATCTTAACCACTTTATAAAACAGATAAATGGATAGATAACATATTGTATGAGTATAGATTGTTTCATATAGTATCACATACTAAAAAAATAAAATTTAATTTTTAAAAAAAATTATTTAAATAATAAACATTACAAAATAAAAAATTAATTTTAATAGATTGAAGGCTTTTTAGGATAAGATTTTAGATCCTATAAAGTAGATAGTGTATATATATAATTTTCTATCTATGTAAATATTGATTTTATTCTTTAAAAAATCCTAAATATAAAAAATGGCTAATTTAGATTTTATAAAATAAGTAATGTATCAAAATAAGTTTTTATCTATATAATTTTCTATCTATGTTTATTGATATTGATTGATAAGCAATATTATATATCTATTTAGCATATATCTTTCGACGAATTTATAGATATATATTGTTTGTTTTATAATAAAAAATTAATGATAAATATTTATAATGTTTAAAATTAATAAAAATAGATAATAAAATATTAAATAGATGTATTGAAATATTTGATAATCTCTAAATTTACGAACATGAAAAATAATAAAATATGAATAATAAATATTTAATCTTATCTAAATTATACTTTATTGAATCACAAAATGAATTTGGTCCCATATTAAATTAAATTAATTAAATTTTAAATATTTTATATAATTAAATTATTTTTATCATATCTTATTTATTAAGTTAACTATTATTTTTTTAAATTCTTATATCTTTCATATTTGAATATATAAATTTTTTTATTCATATTTTATCTTCTTTTTTTTTAAAATTACATATCTATGAAATATCATCAAGGAAAAAAGAGAAAAGTAATTATTTTATCTTAATAATATATCTTTATTCTGAACATTAAATTTAACCATTTATATTGATTACAAAAATTATTCATTCTACGAGCAATAAAATTGCTTACATCGAAGTTTATATTATATTTTTATTTATTAATATTTTATTTATAATGTCTATAAATATCGAATCGTAGTCGTACATGGTACGACGGGTACAACTAGTTATAATGTATAGTGGTGGTGGCTGGGAAAGTCTTGTACAAGGTTCAAATCTTTCACTTAATGTTGCGTAAGAAAAACGAAATTTTTTTACGGTGAGCGTGAACATAGAGCAAGTAACTAAACTTTCACCAAACAATTAACCATAACTTTTTCTACTGACACGCAAACGCAAACGCAGGCGACTGTGCGGGCGACTGAGCAAACCCTAACCTCCGGCGCCGCTAGGCACGGCGGTGCCGTCCTGAAACCGCCGATGGGATCCAACAAGAAAAGCAAGAAGAAGAAGAAACTTTCACTCAAAATTTCCTCCTCAAACACAAAAAGCCTCCAGCTCACACCATCCGCCCCTTCCCCCTCATCCTCTTCTTCCCCCTCTGTCTCAGGTTCCGACTGTAACGACAGCCCCTATGTTGAGATCCCGGCGAATATGATCCGCATCAACAACCTCCGGCTCCTCAAAAGTCAGCCTACACCAAAAACCCCAACCTCAAACTTGCTCCCTCCACCACCACCGATGGAGATCCCAGATCCAAAAGAAAACCCAATTCTCCCACCGCCAAACACCAACCCTCCAGCCCCCCGCACCCCATCCCCGCCCCCTGCTCAGTCCTCGTTACTAGGGCCTGGACCGGCTGACGCCACTCTCAAAATAGGCGACATCTTCCCAGCTCTCTTCGAGCCGTCACCCTCAACAGGACCCATCCTATGCCACGAGCTCTTTCCCGACCTCCTTGGAGCCGCCCGAACCACCCCTTCGGGACCTTCCCGACTGGTGCAAGAGGAACAATGCGGAGCCCCCTCTCTTGGACCTCCAGCTAAACCAGGGCGCAATACTCGGGAGCAGCCCCCCTCACTGGGACATCGAAGGCCTCCTATGTCCTATCGCGACTCGCTTCGAGGCCAACAACTCCCTAAAAGCAGCCTCGCTCTGCGGTACATCGAAGGTCAGGAAGATGGTATTATCGATGTGACTGACGAGGACACCGCAGATCTCACTGAAAGTTGGAACAACACACTAGTAGGAGCCCCAATGGGTGGCAAAGTGAACTTCAAAGCAATGGAGCGTTTCATATCCAACCAATGGGTTAATATCATCACACCCAAACTCATCCTGAATGACAAGGGCCTTTTCATCTTCAAATTCGCCAACGCTTCAGACATGAATACCATACTAGAGAATGGACCTTGGATGTATGGAGGCACCAAGCCTATTATCCTTAAGAAGTGGCAACCGGAAATGGAACTTGATTTGTCCTGCCTCCAATCGGTCCCCATTTGGGTCACCCTCCCCAACCTCAATGTCACTTACTGGTCTGAAACGATGCTAAGCAAAATTGGGTCGAGTATTGGCAAACCAATTCAAATGGATACTCCTACGGCGCAACAAGACAGAATCTCTTACGCACGCATCCTTGTAGAAGTATCTAGCGATCAGCAACTCCGCCGAGAGATCACCTTCAGGGACAAGCATGGTAAGCTAGTTCACCAAAAACTAGAATACGTGTGGCTTCCTTGGCATTGTGCTGCGTGTAAGGTCTTTGGTCACAAAGAGGCAGATTGCCCTACCAAACAGAACCATAAAACCGCTCCTGCTTTGACCCATGCTCCTGCAAAAAACAACCCAAAAACCCCATCACCTCCTTCACCTGCACAAGAGCAAGATGCTCCTGCTCAGGTTCCAAACCCAACCCTCTCTAGCTCAATGGAAGCTACCATTGACCCCACACCCCTCCCTGTTTCTGCTGGCCCACCTATCATAGAGCACCCTAACTGGCTTCTTGCCAAAACTCGCTCAAAAGCCCCTACCTCTCAATCCCCCTCTACTACCCCTTGCTTTGACCTCCTGCCTCTAGTCTCTGATTGGTCCCTTCCTCCTCCCCGACCCTCCTTCCTAGAATCCCTCGCCTTGCATCCCGAGCTCGGGAAGATAAACCCAACATCAAGTTCTCATGAGTGAAGTTGTCATACTCTGTTGGAATATAAGGGGACTCAACCACGAGTCCAAGCAATATACTGTCACGGAACGTGCCCGAAAATCACACGCAAGTGTTGTTGCAATTCTTGAATCTCATGTTGCTGTACACAATGAAAGCCGCATTGCTGACAAAACTCTTTTCGGATGGAAACGCCACCTAAATAGTGTTGGTAACCATTATGGGAGAATATGGCTCTTTTGGAATGATAACAAAGTCAATCTCACAGTGCTCTCCGACTCACCTCAGCTCACCCACTGCCAAATCACTGAAATTGCCACCTCAAAATCCTTCTTAGCCTCTTTTGTTTACGCTTACAATGATAGAAGCGGTCGCCAGGCCCTTTGTAGCGATATCCGTTCCATACACAGTCGTACCCACTCACCATAGGCCATCCTTGGAGACTTCAACGTGGTGCTTAATCAAGATGAAAAAATAGTAGAGGACTATTCGGGGCCTGTCCGGTTCACTAACGAACTAGCTAATTGTCTTGACACCACCGGGCTTCTCGACATGAACTACGGAGGTGCATTCTTCACTTGGAACAACAAGCGCAGCGATGGCTCTAGAATATGCTGCAAGCTGGATAGGGTACTCCTCAACCATCACTGGATCTTGGAATTCCCCCTCGCCCACACCCTCTTTGACACCCCGGGTCTCTCTGACCATTGCCCTGCTATCCTTAGAATGGGCACCCACATTTCCACAAGGAAAACCCCATTCCGTTTCAATAATGCTTGGGCCAATCACGAGCTCTTTCTGCCCACAATCCAACAGGCCTGGGCCACTCATATTCAAGGGCACGCCATGTACAAGCTGGTTACCAAACTCCGCCTCCTGAAAGGCAAGCTCCGTAGATACAACTCGGGCACCATAGAATCCCTAATGGAGCAAATTGAAGGGTTTAAGCACCAGCTCCGCCAAATCCAACAAGATGCCTTTGTGCGACCGCTTGATCCTAGCCTTCACGAAGCCGAAGCATCATGTGTTAGTGATTGGAGAAATGCCAACGACACTCTAAAAAGTATGCTCAGGCAGCAAGCTAAGCTAAGTTGGCTCAAAGGTGGCGATCACTGCTCCAAAGTCTTCTACAAACACATCAAACAAAGAAAATCCCTCAACTTTATCAGCACTCTTCATGATGGTAACGGCAACGAACTACGCTCCCCGACTGCCATCTCTTCTCACATTGTAGATTTCTTCAAAAACCTTCTGGGTTCTACCTCGGAGACCACCACTTTTAGGTCCTCTTATGCTAATATGGGGCCTAAAGTTACAATGGAGTAACAACTCGATCTCACAGACCGATTCTCCCAGAGGAGATCAAATCTGCTCTTTTCTCTATTGACCCCAATAAGTCGCCCGGGCCCGACGGTTATGGGGCTCTTTTCTTCAAAAAGGCATGGCCTATCATCTCAGCTGACTTTACAAAGGCCATCCGAGATTTCTTCTCTAATGGATGCATGCTCAAGCAAGTAAACCATACGGCTATTTCGTTGATCCCAAAAAAGCGCGCTCCGACCCTCATCAAAGATTTCAGACCCATTTCCTGCTGCAATACGATCTACAAGACCATCTCCAAACTCATTGCAGCTTGCCTCAAAAATGTCCTCCCACATATTGTAGACGACAAACAAGGTGCCTTTGTTAGTAACCGGTCTATTCGCCACAACATTCTTGTTTGTCAAGACATTCTCAAGCATTATGGGTGGAAAAATACCCCCCCAAGCTGCGCCATCAAGGTAGACTTCACCAAGGCTTTTGACACTCTAAATTGGTCCTTCCTTATTAATGTGTTGCATTCCTTTAGCTTTCCGCCCGTGCTCATTGGGGAAATCGGGGCTTCGCCAAGGAGACCCTCTCTCCCCCGCCCTCTTTGTGATGGCCATTGAGTATTTATCACGCATGCTGAAAACCTTGGCTGAGAATGCCTCTTTCCAATTCCACCCGAGATGCCAAACCTTACAGCTCACCCACCTTAGCTTCGCGGATGACCTACTCATTTTCTGTAAAGGGGATTTCGGCTCGATCCTTGCGGTCAAACAAATCTTGGATGAATTCGGACGCCTCTCGGGACTCCATGCCAATCTTGAGAAAATCAATATTTTCTTTGGTGGCGTTGATGAAACATCTCAATAAAACATTCTACAAGCCACGGGGTTCTCCTTAGGCACCTTTCCCTTCCGCTATCTCGGGGTTCCACTTGGTCCTAAACGACTTCCCCCAAGGGAGTACAATCAGCTCATCGACAAAATGACGGCCAAAGTCCGCTCCTGGACTGCCAAACAACTGTCATATGCGGGACGTGCTGAGCTTACCAGGTCAGTCCTCTTTGGCATTCAATCTTTCTGGTGTAACATCCTTCTCATTCCCCAAGAAGTGCTACAGAAAATTCAGTCCATCCTTCGCTCTTACCTTTGGTCGGGAACGGCCTACTCCAAACGTGGCCTTGTCTCTTGGAATATGGTCTGCAAAACATTGGATGAGGGAGGAATCGGGTTCAAGGAGCTGCTCTCCTGGAACAAAGCCAGCATGGCTCGTTCCATCTTTGAAATTAACGCTTCAGCCTCCAACATCTGGGTCAAATGGGTGGAGGCAAACTTGCTGCATAGTAACTCGATTTGGACAGTGAAGAACCGAAATGATGACAGTTGGGGGTGGAAGAGTCTCCTCAAAGTGCGTGACTCCCTACTCACAAAAGCAGATCCTCAACAATGCGCCTCTACAATGGCGGATTCCAATGGAAAATACTCCACTTCCGCTATTTACAATTTGATCCGCAGCAGGAAACCGGCCACGCCCTGGGGCACTACTATTTGGAAGGGACTCAACAGCCCTAAATGCTCAATCATCACCTGGCTGGCTCTTCTAGATCGCTTGCCCACTCGTGACCGACTCCAACGTTGGCTCCCTATTTCCGACTCAACGTGCTGCTTGTGCAATGCCGAGAGAGAGACGGGACAACACCTATGGCTAAGCTGCAACTTCTCTACTATTGTCCTCCATCAGCTCCTCGCTTGGATGCATATAACCGCCTGGTTCTCTAACATCCATGATTGGTTCGAATGGCTCCATAACCTGCAACATAAAGACTTCATCACCAACGCTTGGACAGCCATGCTCACCTCTTTTGTGTATTTCATCTGGCAAACTCGGAACGAGGCAATCTTCAACAACTCGCCTCCTAGCACCACCAATTGTGCACAAAGAATCAAGAATCACATCCAAGCAACCATCCTCGCAAAGAAACCTCGAATCATAAACTCGTCCTTAGCTGGCTGGCTTCGAGGCCTTGGAATTAATTAGCATGACTGGGTTTTTTTGGGAATTAATTAGCATGACTGGGCTTTCCACTCATGTTGCTTTTGTTGCTGCTTGTCTTTGGTTCTTGAAAACTTTGCTGCCTTGTTGGCATTTTTGGGTATACCTCAAAGTATACTATGTAAATCCTGTTTCTAAGTAATATATTTTACCCTTCTTCAAAAAAAAAAAAAACGAAAATTTTCTTTTTTCTTTTAAATTCAAAATGGCGTTCTTTAGATCGGCCCAAAACGGCAACGTTTTATTAAAAAAAAGCCTGACTGTTCGTTCATCTTCAACCTTTGCAACTTCAAGCCACAGCCGGCCCTAGCCCGCATCTCACCTCTCCGGTACTACTCCCGATTCCGGCATCTCCACTCTCCGATACTACTTCCGAGCCCCGCCTCCCCAGTACTAGTACTAATTTTCCGGCGGAAAGAGGGGGCGACCCCCCCCCCCCCCCCCCCCCCCCCTCCGCCTCTGTACATATGTATTCACCCCTTAACACGGTATTTGTGTTGACCTAAATAATTAATAGACAAAGTCTTATCCTGTTGAATTGGTAAATAAGAGCTGGCATTTGACTTTTGCTAATAATGCTAGCTACCATATTATCTATCAGGTCTCACATATGACACAGATCCATTTTTTTTAAAGTTTTGATCGAGTAGTATATTCATTAGAGTAAATCACTATCCTACAAATTTTATAAAATAATAGTTCTTAAGATCGACTCAAAATCAATATCTTATATATATATATATATATATATATATATATATATATATATATATATTTAATTTCTAACTTACAAAATGAATTCATTCGGAACATTCATATATACAAACTCCACCAATTTTTTTTTGGGTCGAAACAAACTCCACCAATTAAAACCATATGCTATATAAACATATATAGTAAACTGGATCCGCGACAGTTTATCAACAAACAAAAATGGCTAAAATGGTGTGCGCCATCTTCACCGTAGTTATCCTGTTCTTCGTGGTCGGCCTTCCGTTGATCCTCATCTTCGGCCACGGCTCCAACAAAAAGAATCCGACGTTCACCGTCGAGTCAACGGTGGTGAAGGCCTACAACCTGACCTCGGACAACATCCTCTTGTGCATCATCAACCTCGGAATCAGGGCCCACAACCCTAACCCTAAAAAGTACTCCTACAGCTTCTACGGGATCGACATGGAGGTGAGGAAGGGCAAGCACCACAAGCTCGCCGACGACGCGCTGCTGAGCTTCAAGGTGGGCCCGGGCGGGGACGCGGTGGTCGACGTGGAGGCGGTGGGGCTGCGCGTGGGGCTGAGGAGGAAGATCGCAGAGGAGGTGAGGGCGGACGTGTCAGCCGGAGAGGGGCGCGTGAACGTGTACATGTCGGGGTACGTGGGGTCGGATTATCTGGGGGTGACGTGTAAGAACGTGGTGGTTGACTTTTCTCGGTCAAATGGGAGAGTTGACCAGAAGGTGGGGTGTGGGGTTAGGGTGATTACTCCGGAATGAGGATGCATGATCGATCGTCGATCGATGGTGCCGTGGTCGTATATCTATATTAAAACAAACAAAATATTGAAAATATAATTATATTTTCCTTATTTATTCTAGGAATTATCTTTAGTCAAAGATATATTGTTAGGATTGTTATTTCTTCCCTTAATTCTAGATTATGTTATTATTCCATCAATATATCTAGACACAAGTCTTTTGTATAAATTTTGCTCATCAGTTCATTAATAAACACATCTTTCTACAAATCTTTAAACAACTCTATTAGGGCGTATATGCCCCAAATTAAGTTGATAAAATGAAAAATGCCCCTTTTTAAGTTAAATAGCAAGGAGTGCCCTTTTGGGTATTTTGTACAATAAAACTTTTGCTTTTATCCATTTACTACTAATTTATAAAATAAACAAATTTATTATAAAAAAATATGTTTATAAAAAAATATGGAAAACTGTTTCGTATAACACTGAAAATAAATTCTATATATTAAATATTGCACAGATCTTGTCATTTCAATTGTTATGTATAAGAACCATCATTTATATAAAATCATCAGTTTAAGTGAGTATTACTACCCTGCAGGAGTGTATATATATATATATCATGCATTCATGCTTGCTTTCTGCAATCAATGAACCAGGTGCAAAGATATTTTACTCATTCATTCCCTGCAGCATAAAGTGTTGTTTGGTGGTAAAACTAATAATTGAAAAAACTCAACGATTGATCATATTAAGCATTGAAGTTTCAATATATTATATATGACAGTGATGCTTATGAAGACCATATATACTAGGCCAGGGGAGCATCACATTATTTGGATTACTGGAGTCAAGATACAAATTGAGTAGAACTTTAAGCCTAATCGAGCAACTAATCTCTATTGCTTTTACCACCAGTCAAAATTGAGTAGAACTTTAAGCAGCTCAATGGACTCGGTAAACTTTTTTTGCTTAGAAACTCATAAGATCTAACCTGAAACCCTAGATCTGAGCAGAAAACCAAAATCGATCGATTCCAAAAACAATTAAAATCAACATAAGGCGAATTAAAAAACGATTAAAACCAAAATCAACCCCAGAAACTCTTAGGATTGCACCATGGTTCCTTCCACGCGAGTTCAAGAAGGAGATGCCCTAAAATCAGCGGAAATATGTCGAGGTTGTCGCCGCTGCCGGTAGGTGGAGATCGCTACTGCCGAGACCGCCTTCTCCTTTGCTACTTTCCATACGATTTCCGGACCAAAATTAGAGAGCTTTACATTGTTGTGAAGAAGGAGCTTTTTCCATTGCTCTGAAGGTGTGTCGTGTCTCTAATGCCAGAATCAATAAAAACAAGAATTTAATTTGTTTTAAAAAAAATTGGAAATTTGAGAATGTGAGCATGCGTACAATTTAATTGGGTATTGACTTAATTTATTTGGGCATTGATGCAATTGTAAAAAAATGAAGGCATTTTTGTTATTTTAAACTTATTTTGGGGCATAGACCACCATTAACACTTTGTTAAAAGGGTATGGGGAATCAAGGTATGGGGTTGAGGAATGCCGACCCGATTCCAAATGTTTGGTTTAGTGTTTTTTGGGTTTTAACCCGATACCTTAAACCCTCCAGGTATGGAATTTTCATACCTTACTCTCCCCTTGGGTATAAAAACTCATTCCCAAATTTCTCCCCGTCTTTCATATCTACAACTATGGCAACAGACTTTCTCCAATTAAGTTTCCATGGCAATCTCTCTCTCGCCAATATTCAATACTGTAGAGAAGCGGTAAAATTTTCTCTTTGTCTCTCTCCAATCTTCAATATTGCAGGGAAGTGATAAATTTTTAAAACCAAGAAATAGAAGATGCGAAGAGAAGTAGGAGGAAGAATCAGAAGTTGCAAAGGGGTAGATGAAACAAAAAAATTGCCCAGAAGAGCGAACAAGGGGCTCAACTTGTTCAATTGGGGGTGATGAAGACAAACCCTATTTCAATTCCTAAAATTTAACCAATCAGAATATGAAGTATCAAATTCCAACCCCATACCTTGTCAATCCCATACCTCATCTCATTCCCATACCCAAATTTATACCAAACATCCCCTTATGGTATCAGAGCGTTTTGCCTAGCGGCATTTCGATCCTCAATTTTTTTTCTTCATAGCTGCCGATGTTTATAATCGGTCACCAAAAATCACCACAAAACACTTCCGTTGCTTAAAAAAAAAAATCTCAGCCTTTAGGCGTCTCCAACAAAAAACGAGGGCGACTTTAATGAATCAGGATTCGATATTCGATCCGGGCAACTCCGACGAAGCAAGATCCGATTTGGGCGACTCATAAAAACTAAGATCTCCTCAGGGAGACTCACACAAAAACCGAGATCTTCTCATGGAGACTCACACAAAAACCGAGATCTCCTCAGGGAGACTCACACAAAGTTGAGATCGCTTCTGGGCGACTCACACAAAGCCAAGATCGCCTCCCGGCGACTCACACAAAGCAGAGATCGCCTCCGGGCGACCCACACGAAACTAGGATCGCCTTTAGGCGTCTCATACAAAACTTGGATCGCATTCGTGCGTCTCATACAAAATCGAGATCGCCTTCAAGCGTCTCATACAAAACCGGGATCCACGATTTCAAGAGCTGTTACACAAGATTGGTCTTTCCGAAGAACCTCCATCTTGAGGGAGGATATTGGAAATATAATTATATTTTCCTTATTTATTCTAGGAATTATCTTTAGTCAAAGATATATTGTTATGATTGTTATTTCTTCCCTTAATTCTAGATTACATTATTATTCCTTCAATGTATCTGACTCGGCTAAAGTCGTTGTTGCCAAGATCAAAAATAAATTAGCCTAAACTACAAACAAGTATAGAATGCAAATAAGGGATCGAACCCAAGAGAATCGGTATTCTGAGTAATCAACAAAGACAAAACAAGGGGTTTTGGGAGTTTAAGCAAGCATACAATATTAAGTAACAAATCAATTAAGGAAAAGCAGAGTTTATTCAATCAATTCCACCTTTTTAATCATTCGATCATTGACTCTTCCACTTTTCTATTAATTCCCAGGTTAATTCCAATCCTTATAAAAGATTTCCGCTTGTCCACGGTCCAAGCGAAGGATGATATGAACAAGAACGCTTAATTCAAATCATGCAAGATATTAAGGATAAAAGGATATCAATTCATGCAATCAAGCTACGAGTCTCATGCATAAAATAACAATCAAATACTCTTTCTCAATTCCAGTCCACGGTCCTAGAAAAGAGTTATTTCAAGGATAAATAAGATTGCACAGACAACAATCAAACCTAATCCAAACAATAGATCTAAGTCAATCAAACAAGTTGATCAGGCTCATAAAATCAAACATAGATCATATAAATAAAAACAAGAGTTTTGATATTAACCAAGGGATAGAAAAGTTACCAGAATCTCATGAATTACATAAAAAGGCTTCCTTGATCAAACAAACTCCAAGGGAAATTAGTTCTCCATAATACTGAAATAAAACCTAAAATATAAAAGTGTGCTCTGAATTGTATGCTAGAATCAACTGAAACACGAGCTAAACTTAAATAGTCGAAATATCAACCGAAACCTAAATGATATAAATAATATAAAAAGATAGAAAATAACGAAAGTCGGCGCCTCGGATATAAGGCCACCCGCGAGCACGGTTACAAACCGCGGGCGCGGTTCAAGTGATCCTCCTCGACCGGGGAATCAGCTCCACCCGCGAGTGCGGTTATGAACCGCGGGCGCGGGTCCAGCGTCTTCTCAGCCCTCGAATTCTTCTCTCCACCGCGGTCTCGGGTCCAACACCGAGGGCGCGGGTCTTGACTCCGTAAATTCTTCAGTCTGTATTTCCTTGCAACCGCTGTAAAGAGGGTCTTCAGCTCAAACTTAGGATCTCTGTCTTCAAAAGCTTCATCTGTAGGCTCTACTGATATTACAAATAAACACCCTAAACTAGCCTAAAACACTCAGAAATCCTAAATAAAAATACAGAATTACGCTGTACTAAAACCAGCGTATCAAATTCCCCCATACTTAGATCTTGCTCGTCCTCGAGTAAATTCAAAAATAAATCTAACAATAAATTCTATCAAAGATTCACAGGAAGTAGAGGGAAATATGAAAAATCTAACTCTCAACTCAATAGAGAGGTACCAAAACCACATGAAAGAGACAGAGGGAGCAAGGACAAAACTACTTGAACGGATCAAAATGCAGGTACCTTTAGTGCAGCTTCAATCATTTTAGCATTTGATCGATTAGAATTGAATACAGTTTGATTAGACTTTTTAGTAGACTGATGGAGTATAATTGAATTGCATATGGAAGTGAAGCTGGACACCACTAGATAGCTTCTCTACATCCATGTTCACTTTGTTTGCACTAGCAAATCTAAGAATATGATCATATGCTCTAGCCAACAGCCCAACACAATATGCTATGAAGTTGGTTTAGACACTTCTGTGAATCTGAATGTTGCATGATCACATGTTCACTTTGTCATCTACTTTTTAATTAATGAGGGACGATTTGTTAATAATAGCATTGAAAAATAAAACAAAACAAAATAATAAATAGGGTCATATATGTCAATTTTATACTTTTCTTAATAAGTGTGAAATGATCTAAAATGACAAATCTATAACTATACCAGAGGGCTAATCCGTCCGTTGGACGGGATAAGATTTATATCATGTGTTTGTTATTTTCTTAAATGTTTGGACTTTTAAACATCATAACATGTGATGTGATTAAGCATATTAATTTATTTTGTTATGAAATATTACAATTGATTATATAAAAAAAAAACAAAAAACAAATATTAAAATATGTACATATATAAATTATTTGATCATTTAATCAGTGCATATTAATTTAAGATACATGAATTTCTTTCACGTCCTAATTTGACAATCCAAGAATTAATTTCATTTTATACTTAAACTATTTCCAATTTTAGGTTTATTTTTCAACTATTTTTTAAGATTTAAATTAATGTGATTTTTGTGCATATAAAATTTTGGATAATCGATAATAATATTGTATGTTTCATTTGCTTTCTAAAACTTAATTTTTATTTTATTTCGAAATAAGGAAATTTGAATCACTTAAAAAATGATGAGGTAATTGTAAGTATTTATTTAATTTTCTTCAAAAAAAACTTTCACATATTAGTTACAATTTAATATGGGTAGAATTATTAAGAAGATGGAGCATTTATTGGACATAGAGGGACAACTTTTATAGTTGTTAAGATATTAAAGTTTTACTTTTTCGAGCCACCAGAACGATTCTGACCCCTCCTCATATTTACAAAATTATTTTTTTTATTTCTATTATTATAACTTCTTTCTATTAAATGCTTTTTAAACTATTTAAACTTATCTCTGTTATCAAAAAATATTTATTTAGTATAACAATATCTTTTGAAAACTTCCTTATACAAGTATTTAAAATTATAGATAAAATATTTAAAATATTTTCAAATAAATATAAATCTTTCGAGCGGGACGCTCATAAACCCTAAACCCTAAATAATAAACCCTAAACCCTAAACCCTAATATTTAAAATTTTTCTTAATGTTAATTTGATATTTTATACTCCCTCCGTTCAAAAATACATGATGTTTTAGGATTTGTCTCTAAAATTAAGAAGTTATGTGATTTGACTTAAATACCCATAAAAATTGTGAAGATCTTTCCTTTTCTGTTTTCTATTTCGATTATTCTTTTTAGTTAATGAGGGTAATGTTGAAAAAAATATGATAAATTATATAAAACATCAAATATTATTGAATAAGAAAATAAAGTTAAAACATCATGTTTTTTTGAACGGAGGGAGTATTAGTTAAGTAGAATATGAAAGTGACGGTAGTTGGACAAGTGGTCAATGTTACATTTTCCATTAACAAATTCTTTCCAACTAATGACGCTCCAGGCTTTCGGTGCCAAACCTCCGGTCGTCAACGACGCTGTAAGACTTCCTTTTCTTTCCCGCTTCCGGACTCGGTTCCAATTTCAGTGGTTAATAACTTAATATATAGATTGCGCTCAACCCTAACTACTTAAAACTTCTCTGTGAGTGTTTCTGCCTCTCAATCCCTTTCCTCTACATCAAATTAGGGTTTGTTTGCTCATTTTTCCCTTCAAGTGTCTGAGAAATTTCAGGAACAAAAGAAGATTAGGCATTGCACCATGACCTGTTCTTAAATTTGGAGTCTTAGATTAAAAAAATATTGCGAGTTCTTCAACCCTTTTTGTTTATATACGCTGAGAACTTAAATTTTGCTCAAATAATTTGGAATAACTAGTCAACTGCTAAAAACTCCTCCAAGTTTCTTCACATACCAAAAATTTGATACTTCCCTTGGCATCCTTCTGGGTTTTGGAAAACGAATGAATGTGTTGGACAAAATGTTACTTACACAGCCCTCACATGGGGTGACCTAGTTGTAGGAGTCATGGAGAATGTTGGTGATAAACCTAGTGCTTGTTTGGTTGAATGCAGGAAGTATGATTCGCAGAATTTAAATCACGGGAATTTAAATTTTTGGGAATTGTAATTTACGGATTTGAGAAAAAAATGTTTGGTTAAAATTATTTATGTAGGAATTAATTCTCTCTATTTCGTTTGGTTGAGAGTTAAAATTCATGGGAATTTAATTAAAATTACGTTAACAACCCTTATTAATGAAAATCAATAACTTGACTTTTGGGTAAATAAGAGATTTGCAATATAATAAATAAAAAATAAATTTGAAATTTGAAATTAAAATGATGGAATTGGAACTTACCTACCCCTATCATGGTAATTGTAATTCTCCCATTTTGGAGGAAATGCAATTCATGGGAATTTAAATTCCTGTGTTTTTCTGTCAATTAATTTTAAACCAAACACATGTATTTACTTCTACTTCCTGGATATTTAAAATCATGGAAATTTCAATGGAAACCAAACAAGCACTAGTGAATCAGGAAGTTTATTATTGAAAATTGCACATACTTTTTGATTTATTGGTCATTATGTTCTTCTTTCTATAAGACAATTTTTAGTAGTCTATACTCTGATGGAGTAAAATTGAATTGCATATGGAAATGAAAGCGGGGCATCTCTAGCTTCAAAAATAATTGCCTTCTCAATTTCAATTGTTGTTTTCACCACTTATGAATTTCATTTGAATATGTGCAAGGAGAAGAGCATGTGGAATGAAGTTGCTGGTTTAGAGAAGAAGACCATGACTCCTAAATTCTCTCAACGGTAACCTGAGCGCATGACATATACATATATCTTTCTTGTGTATTTTCTTTCACATTCACAATCTTAAGAATAACACTAGATTATTAATCATATATAGGAACTTGATGGGCGAGGGTTTGGATTCATGTTCGTTGATGAAGATGGTCTTGATGAAGACACTAAGCATTGTATATCTTCCACCAGAGCTATGGCCCAAAATAATGTGCAGGCTCCCTGTGAAGTCTCTTCTCTGATTCCGCTGCGTCTCAAAATCATGGCTATCCTTGATCGGCGATGCTGAGTTCGCCCGCTTACATCTCAAAAACTTCAAGAACAACTTCCATGAAACCCGCCTCCTCCTTGTCCAAGGAAGTCAACAAAACTGTGTCGTGCGGTGTAGTCACACGTTTGAAACCAACTCAGAAACACCACTTGCCACTCTTGGGGGCAAGAACTCTAAAAAAAGCTGGGGTTTTGTTTGCTCTATCGATGGACTGGTCCTGCTAAAGAGAACTATAAGATATCACAACTACAGGGACAGGGACTTAAAAGTGTGGAATCCATCAATCAGAAAGTTGCAAGAGTTTCCTTCCTTGCACCTTATCCTGATAGTTACCTCTGGACTGGCGAGATTGGGCTTGGTTACGATCCGTTAGCTAATGATTACAAGCATGTTGACGTTGTGTTTGTGGATGAAATCCTGCATTCAGTTGCAGTTTACAGCCTTGGGACTGGCTCTTGGAAGATGATTTCATTTCAAGGCAAGAGATCTAATTGGCATTGGGATGTGGTGTCCATCGAACGGACTCAGAATGTTTGTTTACGTGGCAACTTGTACTTGATTGCTCAGGATGTGCACCAGAGTGATGTTTGGGATTTGGTTTCCTTTGATCTGAGCAGCGAGGTGTTCTCTTTCATAAGATTGCCTCATTCCGGAGGGTTGTTTATGGGAAGGTTTGATAATCTCAAGCTCACGCTGATTGATGGCGGATGCTCACTGGCGATGTTTGATACTTGTCCCTCTAACAGTTCTGTGTGGGTGTTGGAAAGCTCCAGGGATGAACACGAGCCCGCGCATTGGACCAAACGTTACTCACTTGGTTTCAAATTTAATCAATTCTTGTACTTGAAGAAGAACGGTGAAATGTTGACTCGGAGGTGTCGTAGGGAGAGCTTGACAGATGAAATTGGCAAGAAATGGGTATGGTGGGATCAGGTGGCATCATACACCCTTGAAACCGAAGAGTATAAGATTGTGCAGGAGAGGCAAAGCTCCCATTATGCGATTAGTCATGTATCTGCGTACGTTGAGAGCTTGGTTCTGCTTTAAATAAGTTAGGAATGACCACTATATATCCAACTGCTGAAAACTAACCCATGCAAAATTTATCCGCATATTTCCTTTGGTGAGATTGACAAGTGCAATGCACCATCATACTTTTTGCCTGAAAAATTGGTTGAATTTGTGTTATGTTTCTTATCAGTACCATCAAATTATGACTTCTAACAGGTGGCTAACCTGTTCAATGAAGCTTACGGTAATGCTTTGACAATGGCAGTCTCTCATACTGGAACTTCAGTTTTTTGAATTGCTTGTACTTGAGTTATGCTTTGGTCACTTACTACACAAACTTTTTTTTATTTCTTTGATAAGAATGCTGAAAGAATCGAATGGATTGTGGAACTTTTTTCCTTAAAAGGAAAGATCCCATGGCAAGGTTGGCTTGATTGAATTTTTATCACGCTCTTGGGTCGCTTGGACTTGGCGTAATCAAACCCTCTTTGAAGGCCGGTCTGATGCTGGGCCAGGATTGCTGGGTTGGTTTCACGCCTTCCAAACTACGGTTTCATCTCTGCTGATCTTCCCTTGATGCCTCCCTCTCCCGATAATGTCATGCTCAATTGCGAAGCAGCAATTTTCATTCCGAATGAGATTGGTCTTGGAGTTGTCATTCGGGACGCCTATGGGATTGTATTGGTAGCAGCTGTACGGTGAATACAAGTTGTTTGGTCTGTCGAATTGGCTGAGGCTCAAGCTCTTCTCTACAGTCTTCATTTGGCTCGTATGATGCATATGCCTAATATTCAAATTCAAACGGCTGCACTAAGGGTGGTTCAGGGAGTTCATTGTGTACACAATCTTACTTTCTTGGTTATGCTGACATTAGATCACTTCTATCTTCCTTTTCTTCCTCTTCTTTAACTCAGGTTAGTCGTATGGGTAATAAGGTAGCACATTGCATTGCTCGTTTATCACCTAGTTCGGGTACCAAGATGTAACCGCTTTAGCTGAACTTGACCTTTAATAATATTTCCTATATATCTTTCCTTCCAAAAAACTAGTTTGTATTAGAAGACGAATATGTAGATCTTTCCATAACAAATCTCTAGCTAATGGATAAATCATTTTTCCCCCCCTTTTTTTTTTTTTTGAGAGGGCATAAATCATTAACTTTTTGTTTTTGAGAAAAAATCATTAACTTAAAAGAGGCAGTATCTCTTCTGAAGAAAATTACGCTGTTGCACGGGCAGATCACGTGATCTCATTCCCTATAAGTCACTCCCCTTTTCTAATGTCGTTTGTCGATTTCACTTCAAATTAGGTTTGTTTTCCCCTTAATATTTGACAATTCGACGATTCGGTTAAATTTTGAGTCCGATTAGTCGATATATGTAATGTGATTTTCATACATCTTCTAATCTCAATATGTATTTGAATATATTCATGTATCAAGTATGCATATGTGCTTAATTTCCATCTATGCAAGTTAATTATACAGCAAGTCTAGGGTTTATTCTGTGATTAGTAGATATATGCATCATGTATATGCATTCATATAGATGAATTTGTTGTTTATCATCGTAGGAGGAGTAAGAGTATTGCTTACAGAAGTAGTTAAGTCAAGTAATGCTGAATAATAAATTAATAAGGGAAAATATATTGAAATGTGTGTGTGTATCATTTGCAGATTATACAGCTAATTGTCAATGTCTATCAACTAATTTTATCAAATTCTCCACACACTGTATATGTGTGCGTAACAACTTGAGTTTACTTGCAAAGTAATGGATTTGTTTCAGCACAAGAAGGTCAATAGAGATCGAGGTACGAAAACCACATGAAAGAGACAGAGGGAGCAAGGACAAAACTACTTGAACGGATCAAAATGCAGGTACCTTATTTCTGCATCTCAATACTCTGGATATATATGACTGGTTAGTGCAGCTTCAATCATTTTAGCATTTGATCGATTAGGATTGAATAAAGTTCGATTAGAATATGATCATATGGAAATGTAGGTGGACAACACAATGTGCTATGAAGTTGATTTAGACACCACTTGTTTGAACCTCAATGTTGCATGATCTCTTCCAACTTCTGTAAATTTCCTGTTGTTATTTGACCATTTAATAACAATCTCATTTGAATATCTGCAAGTAGAAGAACGTGTGGAATAAAGCTGCTGGTTTAGAGAAGAAGACCATGACTCCTAAATTCTCTAGATGGTAAGCTAAGCGAATGATATATCTTACTTGTTTATTTTCTTGTAAATTTATAATTTTAAGAATAACACTAGATCATATACAGGAATTTGATGGGCGAGGGTTTGGATTCGTGTTCATTGGATGAGCTGCAACAATTAGAACATCAGCTCGAGAAAGGCTTAGCCAATGTGAAAGCCAGAAAGGTATAAATAAATGCTATTATCCTAATCAACTCCCAAAACTCTAATCTCTTTCATCTGATCAATCTTTGTTTTTAATTTTTTTTCCTGATGTTGATGGATTGATCAGAACGCAGCGTTGGTCGAGCGTATGGAGAAGCTAAAAGAAAACGTAATTGATTCTGATATTATCTGCAGTTTAGTTAGTGCTTTAACTTTCTTCTTCAGCATTTGTATATATGCAATTGTTACTATAATCTACATGTATGTAGATGGAAAATAAATAAATCATATGTTTTGTATATAAATGCAGGAGAGGGTCCTTTCAATGGAAAATGCCCAAATGAAGAAAAAAGTAACCCTTCCTAGCTCCACATTTTTTACATACTTTGTAAGCACCAATTTTGACTTCTAACATCCCATGATGCAGATGGCCTTGATGAAGAATAATAAGCCACTAAGCAAAGTCTATCTTCCAGCAGAGCTATGGCCTGGAACACTCTGCATGCTCCCTGTGAAATCCCTTGTCCGGTTCCGCTGCGTCTCAAAATCATGGCTATCTTTGATCGACGATACTGAGTTCGCCCGCTTACACCTCAAGAGCTTCAAGAACAACTGCGACGAAAAACACCTCCTCCTCGTCCAAGGTAGTGATCAAGACTGTGTTGTCAAGTGTAGTGACACCTTTGAAACCAGTTCAGAAACACTTTTCAGCCTTGGAACCGAGTACTTGCACCATAAAAAAGACTGGCAGTTTGTTTGCTCTCTGGATGGACTGGTCTTGCTAAAGACATTTGACTACGCAAGATCCGAGTACGAGTTAAAGGTGTGGAATCCATCGATTAGAAAGTTCCATGAATTCCCACCCTTGTCTCCTGATGTACGTGTCATCAGGAGTCATGACATTGGCCTTGGCTACGATCCATTAGCTAATGATTACAAGCATGTTAGACTCCTTGTTTCAAAAAGCAATGTGCTTTCAGTTGCAGTTTACAGCCTCGGGACTGGCTCTTGGAAGATAATTCCATTTCGAGGCAAGGGATCATGCTTTAGTTGGAATAGGGGTTGGGAATGTATTCTAAGGAGTGTACATGTCTATTTTCGGGGCAGCTTGCACTTTGTTGCCCAAGCTCCTGCGAACAAAACTCATCATGTCTTGGTTTCCTTTGATCTGAGCAGCCAGGTGTTTTCTTCCATCAACATGCCCGAGCTTGGTTATGTTTCATGGACCAAGCTCGTAGTGGTGGACAGTGGGCGCTCATTGGCTGCGTTTAATATATGTGCTGACGTGTGGGTGTTGGAAAGCGAATCCATGTGTTGGACAAAACGTTACTCGTTTAACTTTAGTTTAGAATTGAATCCGGGATTCTGGTACGTTAAGAAGAACTGGGATGTGTTGATGCAGAAGGCACGTAATGAGACCTTCACAGACGACGAAAATGGGGTGATAACAGTAACGTGGGATGAGGTGGTAGCATACAACCTTGAAACTAGAGAGTACAAGATTGTGCACGAGTGGAGGGGTGGTTCCATGTATCCAATTACTCGGTTATCTGCCTTTGTTGAGAGCTTGATTTTGCTTAAATAAATTAGGAACGACTACTAGCCAACTGCTCTTAAGTGGATACCTTGATTTTGCATATGTTTGCTTTTACCTCTTTAGTGATCGAGATTGACGGTAATGTCTACTATATATGTTTTACGAATCCGTATTTCTAGCTATAAATTTGCCATCCTTCTTGCTTTAAAAATTGTATAATTTTCTGTTGTGTTTCTTTTCAGTAGTACCATTAAAATTATGGCTTGTGACATGCAGGTGGTTAATCTTGAAAAGGTTGAAGGAGATGATTTGAGTCTAATAAAATTTCATTCGTTTGAATTTGGAGGAGGGTTGGGATTGATAGGCAATTTTTGAAATAAATGTTTCTCATTTCAAATTGGATTTGGAGGAGGTCAAACAATATAAATATGTGTGTGTGTGAAATCACATTCGAACGTGATCCAAACATGGAACTTATTAATTTCTTGCAAACATTCATACATATACAACTTCCGTCAAAATTTACGCCCACACATATGTAAAAATGGCAAAATGTGAGGTAGGCGTTATCCTATGCATCCTATTCACCGTAATTATGTTGTTCCTCTCGGTCGGCGTACCGTTGATCATTGCCTTCACCGTCCGCGGCACCAAGAATCCGACATTCACCGTCGAGTCAACGGTGGTCAAAGCCTACAACCTGACATCCGACAACCAACTCTTCTGCATCATCAACCTCGGCGTCCGGGCCCACAACCCCAACTCCAAGAACAAGTACTCCTTCGATTTCTCCGGCGTCGAAGTGCAGGTGAGGAAAGGGAAACACCACAAGCTCGCCGACGACGCCTTGCCGGGGTTCAGCCTAGGTCCGGGTGGTGGAATGGTGGTCGACGTGGAGGCGGTGGGGCTTTGGGTCGGGCTGAGGAGGAAGATTGCGGAGGAGGTGAGGGCCGACGTGGCGGCCGGAGAAGGGCGCGTGAATGTCTACATGTCGGGCTACGTGGGGTCCAATTATTTAGACGTGGCGTGCAAGAATGTGGTGGTTGACTTTTCTAGGTCAATGGTGAGAGTTATTCAAAAGGTTAACTGTGGAGTTAGTGTGACTTCTGAGTAATAATGTATACAAAATAGACCTTTTTTCGGATGTCTTCTAATTAAGTAATCACAATATGTGTGTTTCATTCTGTGTGTTGGATTTGTTCATAAAATGATTGCAAATTTTGTGATCGTAAAGGTGTGTTGAGTTTTCGTCGTCATATTCATTGCATATATATCATGTGTACGTACACAATGTCAAATGACATCAAATGAGGTCCTTAAATAAGGGGGAGGTAAAAAGTCTACTGATTCTTCATACGGAGTATTAATATTTTTCTGGAAATTAAATGGTAAATCTTCATTTATACAAATGAAATTTTTTATTTTACTCATCCTTTCAAATTTAATGGTTAGAAAGTGTATTTGACCTGACCTTGCTTTATTTTACAATTAAAATAACTTTTACTTTAAAGTTACAATTTAAACCTCTCAAAATTTGTATAATTCTTTTACTTTTGCGTTTCTCAAAATAAATAAAATAAATTTTCATCTAAAATGGAGTATCATTTTAGACATAAAGTAAAACATTATTGATAACAATAATTTATTGATATAATTGCTCTTAATTAATTAAGATAAGATCTAGGTTTGTTTCCATGATCAAATCCTAAATTTTATTGTATGCGTCTATGTTGGAACAATAGATGTTTCATGGTTTTTCTTAGTTTTGATGATAACAAACTTAGTTAATATAACTTGCTTTTACATATAAGTGTTTCAGGAAAACAGGTACATGGTCACGAGTGACGGAACATCGTGAGGAACGATGGAGGGAACGAGTGACAAATTTAGGAAGCGCGTCTCAGAAGGAACGCGACTTTCTATAAATGGCAAGTTACCTTATCTTCTGCGAACGATCTTCTACGAAGATCTCCAGCTGTAGGCGGTTGCTTAAGGAGATAAAAGAGAGGATAAGATCAATCTTCACACGATCTTATCTTAGGAAATCCGAGATCATTCGGTTTTGGGAAGAATCGGCATGGTTGAGGATCCGAAATCACAAACAATCTTTTTCCTTATTGTGTGGGATTTGTTAAGTGGAATATCAGCGTAATTAGGCAAGAATTACGTGTGAGATCAGACTTAACTTATCTTATAAATAGCTAGGATTAGCTAGGGTTAAAAGTGTGGTTGAACGAGTATTGAAGACGAAGAACTTGAAGAGAGAGCTTTTCAAGTGTACGAGTGTGTGGCTTTTTCGGTGAAGAATCCACAAGTAAGTCAGTAGTTTACTTTGTCTTAGGTTTACGCTTAGGGTTGTAGAAGTCTAGTTGGTTGAACTTTGGTCGGTGCCTTAGTTACCAGGGAACTTGACTTGCCTTGTAATCGTTGAAACTTAATAAAAATATTCTATTGAAAATCCTCTGAGAAGGAGTCTCAGGGGTAGAGGTTTTTCTTTCTACGACTTGTTGGTCGGACAGAAAGTTTTCCTCTCTAAATTCTGTGTTCTACTGTTTATTTCCGCTGCCCAGGGAACCTTACTAGTTCCCTGTATTGTTACTAACGCGTCACGATCCAACAATTGGTATCAGAGCAGGTTTGCTCTAGATTGTGTGTTAGTGCAGGAATACAGAATGAATTCAAACAACACTCCCAACGTCGGAATTGGAAACAACAAGCCTCCACTTCTTGTTCCTGGAGAATACGACCACTGGAGAATCCTCTTCGCCACTTGGCTTAAGAGCAATGACTACCAAGCATGGTCAGGCATTGAGGATGGAGACTATGTTATTCCTGAAGCCAAGAAGAACAAGAAATCTGAATGGGGACCAGCTGAGTGGACGAGAATGGAGAAAAACTTCAAGGCACAAATGCTTCTCAACAATGCCTTGGGTGCTGAAGATCTGCTAAGGGTGGTGAACTGCAAAACTGCCAAAGAAGCATGGGCGGCCATTGAGCAGATGCACATTGGTAGCACGGATCTGAAAGAAAGTCATCAGAAAGAGGCTAAGAAGGAGTTCTACAACTTCAAGATGGAGGATGGAGAAACCATAGCAACATACCAATCTCGGTTTGAAGCCTTGGTGAATCGCATCAATCATCTAGGTATCGAGAAAGACATCACACAATCAGAAAAGGTCTCTGCGATTATTGATGGTCTCGGTCCTAAGTATGTTGTTACCAGAGGCTTGCTAAAAGAAAATCCAATCACGAAGACTTGCACTCTTCATGAAATCTTTGGAAAGCTGACGGATTATGAGCGATATGAAAAGATCAAAAGTAGCATCTCAAGTTCCGTCAAAGGCATTGCTCTCAAGGTTGAAAAAGCCATTGAGAACATCACCGCAGGAAGAGAGGTGTATACTACAGAGGAGGACTCTGATGTGGCGCTCATAACAAAGTCAATGAGGGCTTTTTACAAGAGAGGCAAAAAGCAAGGAGCATGGAAGGAACAAGAGAAGATCAACTCAGAGAAGAAGGACATCAAGGAAGTTACCTGCTACAACTGTCAAGAGAAGGGTCACTATGCAAAGAGTTGTCCCAAAGGTAACGAATCTGGGAACGATAAGAAGAAGGCCTACATCGCTGCATGGGATCTAGACTCAGATGATGAATCTGAACCAAAGGTCTGTGCCATGACTCTGAAGATCGAAGATGCTGATCCAGAGGTAACTCCTGAACAATTCCTTGATAGTTTAAAGAATGCTAAACAATCTGATCTTCTTGTCCTGGTCAAAAAGCTTTTTGAAGATAACTTAAAGATGCAAGAAGAAATAGGAGCCTCTGATGAGAAATGTCTTAATCTTGAAGAAAAATTATCAGAAACCACTGTAACTAGTGTAGTTCCTTGTTCAGAGTGTGAAGATTTAAAGAAAGATATTAAGACTCTCACTGAAACCAATAATGAACTTAGATCGGATCTGCTTATCTTTAAACTCAGAGGAGAGGAGTTAGAGAATGAGCTTAACAAACGAACTCAAATTGAGTTTAATCCTGCTAGGTGTGGTATTGGTTATGGTAAAAACAAATCGGAATATCCTCCTAATGATCTTACCTTTGAAGAGAAAATGGAAAGAAAAGCTAGGGAACTGCAATCCGCTAGAGATAAGGTAACTCATCTAGAAAGTAGAGTCAAGATTCTTGAGAGTAATCTGAACAACAGCTCTGATGGTATTCTGGTAAAACAGCTCATAAAATATACTTAAAACAGGCTCAAGGGAACCAGCACAGAGTTCCTTCCAAGGAACGTGCGAAGGAACGTACCCTCCAGAAACCACATCCTAAGCGCTATCTTGGCGAATATTATAGGGTGTTCTATCACTGTAGTGGGGGAGGTCATGTTCAAAAAGACTGTAAAGTAAGGTTAGAAGAGTCTAACAAAAGAAGTCAAAACCAGAACACAGGGAACAACAAGAAACAGTGGTCTGGTAAGAAAAATCAAGGGTATGACAAATCTCATCAGAATAAAAAGAAACCAGCTCCACAACCACAAAAGAAGCAAAACTCTAAAGCTGACAAAGGGAAAAACTATGTTGATCGCTCAAGTGTTACTTCTAGTTCCAAGAGCCCACAGAAAGCTACTTTAGTTCAATCACAAATCTATCATTCTGTGAGCTATGCTAACCGACCCGGGAAGGCTAAGCAGGCCTGGGTCGTTAAAACGTGATTTCTTTCTTGCAGGTTGAAGTGAGGGGGAACATCCGTTGGATCCTTTACAGCGGGTGTTCATGTCACATGACAGGGAACAAGAGTATTCTGTCCTCACTTCAAAACAAAGCTGGAGGAAACATTTCCTTTGGCAACAACAATCAAGGAGAAATCATTGGAACAGGTGAAGTCATGCTAAATGACAAGATCAGCGTTAGAGACGTAAGCTTGGTGAAAGGGCTCAGTTACAACTTGTTGAGTATTGCTCAGCTCTGTGACCAAGGGAACAACGAGGTATCCTTTACCTTAGAAGGTTGTATGATCAAGAATCTGAAATCAAATCTTGTGGTCCTGAAAGGAAAGAGGCGCAACAATGTGTATTTTGTCGACTCAAGTTTCCAACCACAAGAAGATCTTTGCTTTGTAACATTAGGTGACAAGACTGACCTTTGGCATAGGAGGTTTGGTCATGCAAATCATCGAGGAATTCACAAACTTTACTCACAAAATCTGGTGATAGGACTTCCCAAAGTTCTTACAGAAAAGGAAAGCCTGTGTGAAGAGTGTGCAAAAGGAAAACAAAGCAAGTCATCTTTTCAGCCTAAATTGTCAGTCAGCACCTCTCATCCCCTTGAGATGATACACATGGATTTGTGTGGTCCCATGTGGGTGAGAAGTCATGGTGGTAGCAGGTACATTTTTGTTATTGTTGATGATTTTACTAGATATACATGGACTCTTTTTCTAGGTTCCAAAGATGAGACGTTAATGGCTTTCAAAAGCCGGATCAAGAAGGTAGAAGCATCAACAGAGCAGAAGTTAAAATCTATCAGGTCTGACAATGGAACAGAGTTCAAGAATTCCTTGTTCCATAGCTACTGTGATGAACATGGAGTTTCTCAGAACTTCTCTGCGCCAAGGACTCCTCAACAGAATGGCGTAGCTGAGAGAAAGAATGGAACACTACAAAACATGGCTCGAACTATGATGTTGGCAAGTAACTTGCCTCGGTCCTTTTGGGCTGAGGCAATCAGTACCGCTTGCTACATCATTAATCGAGTCACCATACGTTCCAACTTCTCCAAAACTCCATATGAACTAATCAAGGGCAGAAAGCCAAATATTTCCCACTTGAAAGTCTTTGGGTGCAGGTGCTTTATTCACAACAACGAAAAAGACGAGCTTAGCAAGTTTGATCCAAGGAGTGACGAAGGTATCTTTCTGGGATATGCATCCAACAGCAAGGCTTACAAGGTGTTCAATGAGAGGACTAAGAAGTTTGAAGAAAGCATTCATGTTATCTTTGACGAGTCCAAAAATGGAGGGAACCTCTCTAGTCACAAGGATGTACTGAAGGTTCTAAATGCAGATTCAGATGATGAAGTCGATCCAGATAAAGGTGCACAAGCTCCAAATGATGTTGTTATGCCTCCAAGTCCTGACTTGGATGGAGATAACACAGAAAGTGCCCTAGTTCCTGAGGATGATACTTCACAAAATGAAGAAATAGAGGAAGATCATGGTGAAGGAACTTCACATGGATCGACAAGTCAACAGGAACAAGAGGAGTCAAGAACATATCCCATTCAACTTGAAGTCAGGAATTACCATCAAAAGAGGGATCATCCTGTTGACAACATCATCACTCCATATGACAAAGATCCAAAGAATGTGAAGGAAGCATTAAAAGATCCTGACTGGATAGTTGCTATGCAAGAGGAACTACATCAGTTCGAGAGGAATAAAGTATGGAGATTAGTTCCCAAGCCAAAGCACAAAATGGCTATAGGAACAAAATGGGTTTTCAGGAATAAACTTGATGACACCGGAGCTGTCACAAGGAACAAGGCGGGACTTGTAGCAAAAGGGTACAATCAACAAGAAGGGATTGACTACGATGAAACGTACGCTCCCGTTGCAAGAATAGAAGCCATTCGTCTTCTAATCGCCTATGCTGCTCACAGAGGATTCAAGCTGTATCAAATGGATGTGAAGACAGCATTCCTGAATGGGTACCTACAAGAAGAGGTTTATGTGCTACAACCTCCAGGATTTGAAGATGTTGATCACCCTGACCATGTCTATGTACTGGATAAGGCCCTTTATGGTCTCAAACAGGCTCCTCGTGCTTGGTATGATAGATTTGCTCAGTTTCTATTAGCCAATGGATACAGACGTGGTGTGATCGACAAGACATTGTTCCTAAGGGAACAAGACGGTGAGGTTTTAGTAGTTCAAGTTTATGTTGATGATATTATATTTGGTTCTACTAACCCGAAACTTGTAGAAAGCTTCAAGAATCTCATGAGTAGTGAGTTTGAGATGAGCATGATCGGTGAACTCACTTTCTTTCTTGGTCTACAAGTGGTACAAAGTGATGAGGGAACAAAGGTACATCAACAAAAGTACATCAAGGAACTATTGAAGAAGTATGGTATGGATTCTTCAAAAAGTTTTGATACCCCCATTTCTCCCAATACTCGTCTTGATGCTGATCTTAACGGTGTTGATGTTGATTAAACGATGTACCGTGGAATGATTGGTTCCCTATTGTACCTAACGGCCAGCCGGCCAGATATTATGTTCAGTGTGTGTCTTTGTGCTAGATTCCAGGCCAATCCTAAAGAAACACATCTGAAAGAAGTGAAGAGAATTCTGCGATACTTGAAAGGGAACGATGGGTTATGTCTGTGGTATCCAAGACACAACTCGTTCCATCTTGTCGGATTCTCGGATGCAGATTTTGCAGGTCACTTAGTAGATAGGAAGAGCACATCAGGCATGGCCCAATTTCTTGGTCCCTGTTTGGTGTCTTGGGGATCGAAGAAGCAAAATTCGGTTGCTCTTTCAACGGCCGAGGCAGAGTATGTTGCAGCAGCTGCATGTTGTTCCCAGGTATTATGGTTAAAGCAGCAACTGGTGGATTTTGGTATGTCTCTTGGATCTATTCCTATCTTATGTGATAATACAAGTGCAATCAATATCTCCAAAAATCCAGTGCATCATTCTAGAACCAAACATATAGATATTCGACATCATTTCTTAAGAGATAATGTTGAAAAAGGTTTCATCAAGATGGATCATTGTAGGACTGAAAATCAAGTGGCAGATATTTTTACCAAGGCCTTGGACAGAAAACCCTATGAACATCTGAGGATGTTACTAGGAATGATTTCCTTGGAGTAAACAAGTCCCGGTCCTCTATTCCCTCAGTGCCTGACTAAAGAGGTAACTTCTCAGGTAACTACATATCATTTGACAAGTTTTCTAATGGCTTATATCCTTCCTCTGTGCATAGATGGTGTATATATTAGAAATTGTTAAGTGTTACATGCTAAAAGGAACTAAAACTGAATTGCTTACATCTAAGATTTTCTTTTCGCCCAAAATAACCAACTTGATCTATTCTATCCCTCACTTCAAGCCGAAATGATAGTTGGTTATAAAACTGTCCCCTAGCCTGGTCCACACAAACGTTCCCTATGAACCTCCTTTGATTACCTTTAAACGGGGAATAATTGTTTGGATGTCAAAAATATCCCAAGCCCACAAAAAGTTTGAATGGAACTTCTCTAGTTCCTTTCTGTTCAAACATAGCCTTTTATCCACTCATGGTAACGAGGCATGGAACTTGTGGTTGAGATTTGTGTCACTTTAAAGGAACGTCCTTAATTATAATTGAAAGTTTTCTGCAAAGGAACAGACATCAATCAACGCAGGGATCGTAGTTATGTTGTAGCCGTTGTGCCTGCTTGTTTAAATTTTTTCAGCCGTTGCACAGTAACTCTGCAAGGAACGATTGGACGTCTGCGCAGTCAAAATTTAATGGCAGTGAAAATTCATCATTATGGCAACTCTTAGCTGTTAAGATTTGGATAGAAGATCTTTGGGAAGATCATGATCTTGTAAACAAGGAAAGAGGTGTGCTTTATAAACTCTTATCTCGGTCAATTTTTTTATCGCATCTCTGTTCTTCTCCAGCAAACCCTAAATCTTCCTCAAAGCTTCGATCTTCTCTTTTCTGCAACAATGGCTTCCTCCTCAAACACCCCAATCCTCAACTTCGACGGTCTCGATGCTTCTGAAATCGCCGTTCTTCAAGCCCAACTTGAATCCCTCAAAAAGGCCAAACTTTCCTCCCCCTCCCCAATTTCCAAACTTGAAACCAAATTTGATGCTGTCTCCGATACTGGCATGGCCACCGCTGATAAGGTCTCATCGGAAAAGGAGATTGAGGTTGAAAAATCTGAGAAGGATCAATCCACGATTCCCTCAGAAAACCCTTCCGTCAAGGATGCTGAAACAGGGGAGGTGCAGGAGAGCAAGGAGGAGTCGGAAAAGGAAGAGGTGAACTCACCACCGAAGGAAACCACCGATGAACAAGAAAAGGTGGAATCTTTGCCTGTGCATATGCGACCAGGGTGGGTTAAGCCAACGAGCCGTGGGAAGGGAAAGGCAAGAAAGATTGTCCCTCCCGTACCATCTCAAATCCTTCACATCTCTGATTCAGAACGCACCCCATCCCCTGCCAACAAAAAGCCGAAGGTTACTCCATCTGGATCCAAGTACGGCCTTCGCTCCACTGTTCCAAAGGAACCAGTGGCTCAGGAATCTTCTGAAGACGAAGAAGATCCACAGGAAGATGAAGAGGACGTTGGCTCGGAGTCTGAAGAGGGTGAGGAAGAAGAAAAGAAAGAGTCTGGTGGAGAAGGAGACGAAGAAGAGGAGGAGTTGGAAGAAGAGGTTGAGAAAGACCTCAAGTCTGCCAAGGCAAAAGGGAAATTGCCAATGGAACCAGTGGCCCGCTCCACGAAGGGTTCAAAGAAGGTTGTCGCTCCTCTGGTGATCGACGAAGCGTTTCTGAAAAGTCATGACTTAGGAATTCTGGGAACTTCTGAAGTTTCAGGGATGGGAGAAAATTTGTGACTCTGGAGTCAAGGTAGATGTGTTTCTTCTCTCCCAATTCTTTGGCTCCTTCCAACTAGCTGATCTCTCTTCCGGTCCAATGGGCTTTGCTACTGTCTGTGGGATGGAAATCTCTTTTTCTTTGGGATCTATTGCTACCATTCTGAAGGTGCCTGTTGAAGGATATGGGCATGTCCATACCTCGAGTACCTGGCCCAGGAACAAAAATCAGTTAATCAAGCGCGTTATGGGCAAAGTTCCTGCTGCTAGTCCTTATTCAACCAATGATTTGAGCTACACTGCACGGATTGCACATCAATTCCTCATCAAGGTTGTTGTTCCTAGGCTGGAGAAGAGAACTACACTCACCATCAACGATATGATTCTGATGGACAAGTTTCTAAGGAGGGAACGTATCAGTCTTCCGGAGATAATGATGAGGCAGATGGCTAAGTGTACTGGGAAGAAGCATAGCCTGCCTTATCCTCGTTTTGTGAGGGCTATACTGAAGGAGAGAAAGGCGTACAAGCCTTCGAAAGAGGAGTTCTTTGGATTACCCTTGGAGATGCGCAATATCTCGAGGATGAATTTTCAGGGTGATTTGAAGGGAACAACTGCAAAGAAGACTGCCCAGATGGATGTTGGGAGTTCTTCGCTGAGTGAAGGTGTTACTGCCAAGATGTTGTCTAGGCTTCAAAAGATTTCCTCTCAGCTGAGTACCATCATTGGTTACCTGGCTAAGAGAGACACTGACACTACTGCTACTGATTCCACCTCCTCCGAACCATGATGTGGACCTTCTCTCATTCCTTAGCCTATCTATCCCCAATTTAAATTGTTTCTTTTGTTTCTTGGATGTTAAGACTTTTCTGTTTTTATGCTTTCTCTAGGTTGTGACCCCTACAACAATTATCTATAATAATAACTGTCTTTTGCTTATGAATGATTTAAGTTTCAATTGAATTTGTTCATTTGCTCTATGTTTTTGCTGATGATTGTTGATCTTTTGATGATGTCAAAAGGGGGAAGTTAGGAAAAATGCAGAGATGCGTTCTATCCAGGAAATACAGAGGGAACTTTGGCTAAGGGGGAATATTTTGTTAACTCTGAAGAGTAAGAATAACAGTGCATTTGTTAAGGGGGAACCACACAGGAATTTTTTTCTGATCTATATTTCTTTATGGTTTCTAGACATGCATTTTTGGTATAGGTTTGTCATCATCAAAAAGGGGGAAATTGTTGGAACAATAGTTGTTCCATGGTTTCTCTTAGTTTTGATGATAACAAACTTAGTTAATATAACTTGCTTCTACATGTAAATGTTTCAGGAAAACAGGTACATGGTCACGAGTGACGGAACATCGTGAGGAACGATGGAGGGAACGAGTGACAGATTTAGGAAGCGCGTCTCAGAAGGAACGCGGCTTTCTATAAATGGCAAGTTACCTTATCTTCTGCGAGCGATCTTCTACGAAGATCTCCAGCTGTAGGCGGTTACTTAAGGAGATAAAAGAGAGGATAAGATCAATCTTCACACGATCTTATCTTAGGAAATCCGAGATCATTCGGTTTTGGGAAGAATCGGCATGGTTGAGGATCCGAAATCACAAACAATCTTTTTCCTTATTGTGTGGGATTTGTTAAGTGGAATATCAACGTAATTAGGCAAGAATTACGTGTGAGATCAGACTTAACTTATCTTATAAATAGCTAGGATTAGCTAGGGTTAAAAGTGTGGTTGAACGAGTATTGAAGACGAAGAACTTGAAGAGAGAGCTTTTCAAGTGTACGAGTGTGTGGCTTTTTCGGTGAAGAATCCACAAGTAAGTCAGTAGTTTACTTTGTCTTAGGTTTACGCTTAGGGTTGTAGAAGTCTAGTTGGTTGAACTTTGGTCGGTGCCTTAGTTACCAGGGAACTTGACTTGCCTTGTAATCGTTGAAACTTAATAAAAGTATTCTATTGAAAATCCTCTGAGAAGGAGTCTCAGGGGTAGAGGTTTTTCTTTCTACGACTTGTTGGTCGGACAAAAAGTTTTCCTCTCTAAATTCTGTGTTCTACTGTTTATTTCCGCTGCCCAGAAAACCTTACTAGTTCCCTGTATTGTTATTAACGCGTCACGATCCAACAGTGTACAACTCATGCAATTCTTGTCATGTGCTTTTTGATAAATGAATGCTTTCCATGCGACGGCTTCTTCCAAACCATTGAATGAGCTAGGCTATCATATCAACGATAAAGCTTATTGCCAAGTCGTCGTTTTATAAATTTACAACTTTTCAATAACAAGGAGAGATTACATGCCCGTTTGATACTCTATAAATCCAAATGGCCCAATCAAAACGGCCAAAAAACTATACGACATCAACAACCCAAAAAAAAATCAAAGGACAACACTTGCTCGTATTGCAATGATCCTCTTCACGATCATATTCGTCCTGTTCGTCGTGGTCGGTATCCCGTTGCTCGTCATCTTCAAAGGGAAGCACTACAAGATTCCGACCTTCACCGTCCAGTCAACGACGGTCAAAGCCTACAACCTGACCTCCGACAACCACCTCTTCTGCATCATCAACCTCGGCATCCGGGCCCACAACCCTTACCCGAAGTACACCTGGGGTTTCTCGGGCATAGACATGGAGGTGAGGAAGGGCAAACACCACAAACTAGCCGACGACGCCGTTTTAGGGTTCAATGTGGGCCCCGAAAGTGATGTGCGTGTTGACGTGGAGGCGGTGGGCCTCCGCGTGGAGCTGAGGAGGAAGATTGCGGCGGAGGTGAGGGCGGATGAGGTGGCCGGAGAAGGGCGCGTCAACGTGTTCATGTCGGGGTATGATGACGGGGAGAAGTACTTGGAGGTGACGTGTAAGAATGTGGCGGTTGACTTTTCTCAGTCAACGGTTAGGTTTCAGGAGGTGAAATGCAAGCTTGAGTACGTTGACAATGATAACGATGATGATTGATATATATGCATGTGGTGTATGAATAATGAGAACGTTGCATATGTAATAACCCTTGAAAAAGTTTAGATGTTATCGTATAAAATTGTTGTGATGAATGCAATGTTCTAAAAAACGCTAAATGAGATTTGAGAATTATATTAAAAAGGGTTAATTTGAGAATTATAAAAATGAGAGATTCTCCCCAAGAACAAGCTCAAAGTCAAGTCATCTTAACATGAATGTACGTACATATGTATTCACCCCTTAACACGGTATTTGTGTTGACCTAAATAATAGACAAAGTCTTATCCTGTTGAATTGGTCAATAAGAGGCTAGCATTTGACTTTTGCTAATAATTCTAGCTACCATATTATCTATCAGGTCTCACATATGACACAGATCCAATTGTTTTTTAAGTCTTGATCGAGTAGTATATTCATTAGAGTAAATCACTATCCTACAAATTCTATAAAATAATATTTCTTAAGATCGACTCAAAATCAATATCTTTATATATATTTAATTTCTAACTTACAAAATGAATTCATTCGGAACATTCATATTCAAACTCCACCAATTAAAGCCATATGCTATATAAACATATATAGTAAACTGGATCCGCGACGGTTTATCAACAAACAAAAATGGCAAAAATGGCGTGCGCCATCTGCACCGTAATTATCCTGTTCTTCGTGATCAGCATCCCGTTGATCCTCGTGTTCCGGGGCCACGGCTCCAAGAAACCGACGTTCACCGTCGAGTCAACGGTGGTCAAGGCCTACAACCTGACCTCGGACAACATCCTCTTCTGCATCATCAACCTCGGAATCAGGGCCCACAACCCTAACCCTAAAAAGCACTCCTTCAGCTTCTACGGGATCGACATGGAGGTGAGAAAGGGCAAGCACCACAAGCTCGCCGACGACGCGCTGCTGAGCTTCAAGGTGGGCCCGGGCGGGGACGCGGTGGTCGATGTGGAGGCGGTGGGGCTGCGCGTGGGGCTGAGGAGGAAGATCGCGGAGGAGGTGAGGGCGGACGTGGTGGCTGGAGAAGGGCGCGTGAACGTGTACATGTCGGGGTACGTGGGGTCGGATTATCTGGGGGTGACGTGTAAGAACGTGGTGGTTGACTTTTCTCGGTCAAATGGGGGAGTTGACCAGAAGGTGGGGTGTGGGGTTAGTGTGATTTCTCCGGAATGAGGGTGCATGATCGATTGTCGATCGATGGTGCCATGGTGGTATATCTATATAAAATAAACAAAATAAATTGCCATAAATTTATATATAGTGTTTGTAGATTTGTTGTACATGTGATGCTTTAAAATATTCTAGAGTAAAAATGGGGGAATTAACTATCATATATTTGCTTCAAAAAAAATGTCATATTGATTCGGATAGTTAGTTATCCGATTGTATAGGTTTTGATAATGAGCTCATTATTCGATTTTGTCAATCTATATTTACTTAAATACTCGATCTCTAGCATAGTAGCATGTCATTTTCACAAAATCGACAAAGCCTCTCTATTTTATTACCTTTTTCAATTTCATAGCAACTTAGTGGAATTGACATCGAAAAGGGGGAAAATACACAAGACTATGTGTGGAAATTGACATCGAAAAATCATTCTTGTCAAAATTCAAAATGAATGGAAGAATATGGAAAGTCCAATATGAAAGATTAAGAATGGTGTGTTTTGAATGTGGAAAAGTAGGCCATGTGGAAAACCAATTCCAAAGTATGGGGATGAACTCTAAGTTTAAAGATCAACAAGATGAACTGAAAGAAAAAATGAAGCAATATTCTGAATTGAAGCAATGGATGATTGACAAAAGAAATTACGGGAAAAAGACACCAACTCAGATGATTAAAAACCCATGAGAAAACCAATGTGGGCCCCGAAAGTGGCTGCTTGGTTGACGTGGAGGCGGTGGGCCTCCGTGTGGAGCTGAGGAGGAAGATTGCAGCCGAGGTGAGGGCGGATGAGGTGGCCGGAAAAGGGCGCATCAACGTGTGCATGTCGGGGTATGATGACGGGGAGAAGTACTTGGAGGTGACGTGTAAGAATGTGGTGGTTGACTTTTCTCGGTGAACGGTTACGTTTCAGGAGGTAAAATGTAAGCTTGAGTACCTTGACAATGATAACGATGATGATTGATATATATGTCTGTGGTGTATGAATAATGAGAATGTTACAGTAACATATGTAATAATTCTTTGCTTACAATGTTATCGTATAAAACAAATTTATATGATTTAATAATGTTGTGTTGACTATGTCTAGGAATAGAAAAATAGACAGATTTTATTAAAAAGCTAGACTTGATTTTAAGAGTTATAAAATGAGAGATTCTCCTAAGAATCAGCTCAAAGTCAAGTCTTCTTAACAAAAACTATAAAATTCAACCTTCGATATTTTTTTTTGGTCGATTTCGACCTTCGATATTAAAGTGCATGTAAGTACATATGTATTCACCTCTTAATGTTGGGCCCTGAAATCGGCAGCCCAATCTATGACCCGGCCCACTAGCTCGAGGTCCAGTTGTGAAGCTCAGATAGCTCAAAATCCCTTGAGAAGACGAAGGTCGCCGGTTGAAACTCAACGATAACTGCTCAGGTGATGGGCCTCGGAACGTGGGAGGCGAAAGCCGTGATCGTGGGAGCAGTAAGATGGAGGTTAATTCCAGTTGCAAGGTTTAAATACAGGGGACGGAAAAAATGTAAAGCGGGAATCAGTCAGTTGTAATCAATCTCACCTACTGTACTTACGAATTCTTGAATACAATCGATTGGCTTCGTTTGATCTTGTGTTTATCGGCTAGTTCATCCTCACAATCTTGAATTTCTCACTCGTGATTGTTGTTGGTCGGAATTTGACCATAACAATTTGGCGCCCACCGTGGGGCCCTAGCCGGTTTCACTTGCTTTCTTGACCGAAGTTAGGAGCGTTCTCGCCCGGAAAGATGACGAGTCCACAACCACCCCTCCCTGCCAACGGAGGAGTTGGAGGAAGTCGGGGCGTTCACTTGGAGGAAGACGCTCGCGGAGGTGGCGTCGAGGAAGTCCTAGACTTGCGTAACGTCCTGGATGAATTTGCCGCCAAGATAGCTTCCCTCCAGCAAGACATGACCAGTCAGAAGGACCGCAGCCAGACTCACAAGGATCGTATCACCCAACTCACTGCGGAGAATGCCAGCCTTCACGAGCAGTTGCAGGCGGCTTCGGCGTCGTACAACGGATCCCGCTCAGCCGGAACCGTCAGGGAGGCCACTGTCCGCCTCAACCTAGGGGAAGCCTTTAATTCTCAAGCCAAGGGGCCACCCTCGACGGTGAACATGACTACCCCAACGGCCACTCTTCCAGGGGTGCCCAATGCCCCGACGTCCGGAAACAGGACCGCGGGCACAAGAGTCTTTCACCCAGTGTATGACGAAGGAGTCGAAAGACAGGTACCCCCCACAGAACCCTTCCTAGAAGTACTTTTCAACAAATACATGCAGGATCGGCTCAAGGGACTAGAGGACAAAATCGCACAAATACTCGGGGTGCCCCCTCCCATCGAGAAGGAGGCCCCAGACGGCTATGACGAATCTCCATTCACTGCTCCGATCGCCAGTGTGGATATCCCGAAGAGGTTCACCATCCCGACAATCCCTACCTATGATGGGACATGAGATCCCGACGAGCACGTTGCCATCTCTAAACAAAAGATGATGACCAGTTCAATCCCGCGAGAATCCAGAGAGGCAATCATGTGCAAGGGGTTCGGTGCCGCTCTATCCGGCGTAGCCCTAACCTGGTTCATCAACCTCCCCAGGGGAGGTATAGCGTCCTTTGCAGGACTGGTGGACGCCTTCAGGATACAATTCGCCAGCAGCAGGAAGCTGATGAAGCAATCTAATGACCTGTACCGAGTGGCTCAAAGACCAGGAGAATCCCTACGAGCCTTCTTGAATCGGTTCAACCGGGAGAAGGTGGCGATCCCACTTTGCAATGTGCCCACTTCGATAGAAGCCTTCCGAAGAGGCTTGCTCCCAGACAGCGAGCTTTACAGGGAACTCACTAAGTACCCGTGCCATAGCTTTGAGGACGTTCAGGTGAAAGCTCTGGCGCACATCCGGCTCGAGGAAGACGAAATCCCGGTACGGGCCGCATCAGTCTTTGATCGGGTCGAGAGGAAAGTTTCTTCCGACCAGCGAAAAGAGCGCCGAGGTCAGCCATACCTGAAGAACCGACCAGAAGCGCCAGGAGTCCATACCACAGGCCTCAAGAAATCGAGCGGAAAGAAGGATGCCACCAACCGACCAAAAGTCCATGAATACAACCTTGGCTTGGGGAACGCGGAGATCGTGAAAGGCCTGGAGAAATTCGGGGATCGTATCAGGTGGCCCAAGAAGGCAGAAAATCCAAACCCCAAGAGAGACAAGACAAATTGGAGCGATTTCCATGAGGACTACGGGCACGAGACGGACGAATGTTTTGCCCTTAGGAAAGAACTGGCTTACCTTCATTCAAGAGGCCTGCTATCCGAAATCTCCGCGAACCCAAGTATGTCCTCCAGCCAGAACCTATCCAAGCCCATGGATATTCCATCCTCCCCGGAGTATGCCAAAGTTGTCAATGTTATCAGCGGCGGCTCAGATATCTGTGGCGTCACCTATTCGGCAGCCAAACGCCACACACGAGGACACCTGGAAGGACCGTTGATAGCAAATATCCGTAATCCTGACGGACACCCCGGGGGCACCATCACTTTCAGTGACTCGGACTCAGCTGGCCTGGTAGGCCCTCACCACGACGGATTAGTCATATCGTTGTCGGTAGGGAACGTGCTAACGAGGAGGATTCTCATCGACACCGGGAGCTCCACCAACATGATCACGCTTGACGCCCTTAGGGAGATGGGGCTGAAGGAAGAGAACATCCTCAGAAAATCGGTGGCGCTGGTGGGATTCAACGGGGAAATCGCTCATACTCTGGGGGGAAATAACCCTCCCCACTTACGCTAAAGGGATCAACTTGCAGGTCAGATTCTCCGTACTTGACTGCTCATCCTGCTACAACATCATAATGGGCCGACCCTGGATCCATGATATGAAGGCGGTCCCTTCCTGCTATCACCAAACCATAAAGTTCCCCACTCCGTAGGGGATTAGGGAAATCAGGGGGGATCAAAGGTTGGCCAGGGAGTGCTACAAGTCCGCCCTCAAGGCGACCTTTGCCCACACCGCATAGCAATTACAGGGAGTCAAGGGGCCCACGTCAGCACGGGACCCCGAGGCCGATAGAATCGAGGAAGTCATGCTCGACAACTAGAAACCTGAGCAGACTGTAAGGATCGGAAGGGACTTAGCTCCTGAAAGGAAAACCGAATTGGTCGGTTTCCTCAAGAAACATAGCAGTAAAGCAGAAGAGAAGGAAGTTTGCTCCCGAGAGGAACCTGATCGTCGATGAGGAAGTGCAGAATCTGCTCCGGACAGGGAAGATCAAGGAAGTAAAATATCCGGAGTGGTTAGCAAATGTCGTGGTCGTGAGCAAGAAAAACGGGAAATTGAGGGTTTGCATTGACTTCACGGACCTTAACAAGGCCTTCCTGAAAGGCTCTTTTCCTCTACCACATATAGATGTCATGGTAGACGCCACCGTCGACCACGAGATGCTCACCTTCATGGATGCCTTCAGCGGCTACAATCAAATTCAGATGCATCCACACGATCAAGAGAAGACCTCGTTCATCACCAGCCAAGGGACATATTGCTATCGGGTGATGCCATTTGGGCTCAAAAACGCTGGGGCTACTTACCAGCGACTGGTCAACCGCATGTTTCAGAAATATATCGGCAGGACCATGGAGGTATACATCGACGACATGCTCGTCAAGTCGAAGCAAGCCACACATCATATCCAACACCTAGAGGAAGCCTTCCGGATCTTGAACAGCTACCATATGAAGCTCAATCCGGCAAAATGCGCGTTTGGGGTAACCTCTGGTCGCTTCCTAGGGTTTATGGTTACTCGGCGCGGGATCGAAGCCAGTCTTGATCAGATTCGAGCCGTAGCAAGCCTGCGATCGCCCAGATGTGTGAAAGATGTACAGAAGTTGACGGGAAGGGTGGCGGCCCTGAATCGCTTCATCTCAAAATCATCCGACAGATGTCGACTGTTTTATGATGTGCTGCGGAAAAACAAAAAAAATCGAGTGGGCTCCAACCCACGAGACAGCCTTCCAACAGCTCAAACAGTACTTGTCCAACCCGATGCTGTTATCCAAACCCGAGGAGGGCGAGAATCTCTTCCTGTATCTGGCGGTGACTGAGGCTGCCATCAGCGGCGTACTAGTGCGTGAGGACGAGGGTGACCAACTTCCAGTGTACTACATCAGTCGCACCCTGCTCGTAGCAGAGACACGGTATTCACCTTTGGAAAAGCTGGTTCTTGCACTGGTCATGGCTTCCACGAAGCTGAGGTCGTACTTTGAGTCTCATCCAATCACCGTCCGTACAAACTACTCACTAAAGGCCATACTGAGGAAACCAAAAATCACCGGACGAATGGCCAAGTGGGCAATACACTTGAGCGGTTTTGATATCGCTTATCAGCCAAAAACAGCAATCCGAGCCCATGCGCTAGCAGATTTTGTGGCCGATTTCAGCCCTACACTAGAAGAGGAAGCCAGACAGCAAGAAGCCTTCGTAACAGAAGTTGAGAATTCTGGAATCTGGACCCTGCACACGGATGGAGCTTCTAACAGCCGAGGAGTAGGGATCGGAGTAGTGCTGAAATCGCCCAGGGGGACAGAATAGCACAGGTAGTGCGATACGCCTTCGGGGCCACTAACAATGAGTCAGAATATGAGGCACTGATACTAGGGCTGACGATCGCCTAGGACCTGGCCATCAAGGAGATAGAGGTGAAGTGCGACTCGCTACTGATCGTGAATCAGATCCTGGGGATCTTCCTCGCCGGAGACGCCAGAATGGTAGCATACGCGGAAAAGGTCAATGGAATCATGTGCGAGTTTGAGACCTTCACTATCCAGCAGGTCCCCATAGAAGAAAATGCACAGGCTGATGCCCTAGCCAACTTAGCCTCAGCCCTAGATCCTGAGGAATTCACATCGATTCCCTTGGTGCATGTGCTATTTCCAGCAATCGAACGGGAAGCTAATTCACCAAAACAGGGAAACTAGAGCGACCTGTTACCGGCCAAAGGAAAAGAGGTACAACCTCCCTGGGAGATGCTCGATAGCGAGAATCTTGGGCGTTTAGAAGTTCTTGACACCGAAGATCCTGGAAAGTCAGACGGTGAGAATCTCGAAGGGGTGGAAGCGCCTGGTAGCGAGAATCCAGCAGCTGACACTTCCCAAGACAGAGTGTTGGACACAACCGTACCTGCGATGGCTCGATCATGGGCAGATACCAGCGGAGAAGTCCGAGGAAAGAGCACTCCGAATGAGAGCCACCCGCTATAGTGTAAAAGACGACATCTTGTTCAAATAATCCGCAGTGGGAACTTCACTCCGTTGCGTAACAAAAGCAGAGGTGCCCAGGATACTCAAGGAACTTCATGAAGGTGAGTGTGGAAACCATTGTGGGGGGGTAGCCTCTCGAACAAAGCTCTTAACCTGGGATACTATTGGCCTACCATGCGCCAAGATGCAGCAGAATATTCTCAAAAGTGCGAAGCTTGCTAGAAACACGCTCCAACCTCTCACCAGCCGCAAAAAGCCATTGCATCCAACGCTGACCCCGTGGCCGTTCATGAGGTGGGGGATGGATATCGTAGGGAAATTGCCACCGTCTTCTGGCCAGCGAGTGTTCTTCCTAGCGGTCACTGATTATTTCTCGAAATGGATCGAAGCGGAAGCATACAAAGAGATCAAGGAGTCCCACCTAGTGGCGTTCATTAAAAAGCATATTATTTGCCGCTTCGGGATACCCTCGGAGATCATCTGTGATAACAGGTCACAATTCATTGGCAAGAAAACCAGAGATTACTGCCGACAGTGGAACATAGACCTAGTGACCTCTACTCCCCGCTATCCACAGGCCAACGGACAGGCAGAATCCAACAATAAGGTCATCATCAACAATCTAAAGAAGCGGCTTATCAAAGCCAAGGGGCGCTGGGCCGACGAGCTGCCCTACGTCATGTGGGCCAACAGGACCACCCCAAAGGCCGCCACCGGACAGTCACCGTTCTCCTTGGTATATGGATGTGAGGCGGTGATACCTGCCGAAGTCATCCTGCCAACCGCACGGTACGGACTACAAACGCCAGACCAGAACGCCGCTGAGCTAGCAGCCGACCTTGACACCCTAGAGCAACTAAGAGAGAGAGAACGATTGCGCCTGGCTAGGCATCAACAGCAGGTGACTCGCAGTTACAACAAAAACGTGCGGATCAAAGCCTTTGCTATTGGCGAGTGGGTCCTTCGAAAGGTGTTCCAGAACACCGCTGAAATAAACGCAGGGAAACTTGCCCTCGCTTGGGAAGGACCTTACAAGATAGTCGGCATCACCGGACAAGGGGCTTACCGACTAGAGTCTAGAGAAGGGAAGTCTGTCCCGTGTAGCTGGAACGCTACGCACCTACGGAGATACCATTTCTAAAGAATACCCAAGTCGCCAGAAACGGCCGAATAAACTAAAGTAAGACTCAAGCCACGGTATGGATTCTTTCAAAAAACTTGGTCACATAAACATCTTGATTCGAAATGTTTGTGTTACATTTCCTCCAGAAAAAACAAAGAGAGGAAAGGCACTCCGAAGAAGTTATTCTCGGCAGATATCGCCAGATAAGAAAAACTTCAGCACGCCGGACAACGAAAAGGAAAATCAAAATAACGTCATATGAAGTGGTACGAATGTTCCAAAGTTACAAATATATTAAAAATGCCACTTGTATTCCGAAAGAGGTTTTTACAAAACTGCTACATGGCACAGGAAATAATCTCCTAGACGCCCGCTATCCGGCGGAATCGCCAGCTCTAGATAACCTCAAAAGGTCGCTTCCTTGAAGCTCGCCAGTCGGCATCGTGGATCCACCCCCCGAGTCGCCAGCTCTGCCAACAAACGCCAGATTCTCGACGGTCAGCGTTAGGGCACTGTGGGAAACGACGGACACCGTCCTTTGCGCGCCTCCCAAGTAGGTAATCTTCTTAACCCGAAGGGGCTCAGGGGTAACCCCCGAGTCACCCATAGCGCTGGTAAATTTTTTCCTCGCCCATCGAGCCATAACTATGCACCTCTCTGACGATCAGCCTTCTGCAGGGGCTGCTCGGACACCAATCGGCACGCAGCAGGGAGACACCTGCAAAAACGCCAGCAAAAACACAAGCAAAGAACAACAGCCAAACACAAAATAAGCAAGAAACTAAGGCAAATAAAAACCCCGCCCCTTGACGGGGGGGCAAAAGATGACACATTGTATCTGTGGTCTCGCCACCATCCAGAAACCCTCACAAACGCCCGATAAACGGCACGCCCATGAGGTACTACTTGTCTTCTAAAACCATCCACGAAAAACCAAAAGATTAAAAGTTTTTTTTACAAACGGCCTAAGCCGCCAGATTCCTTAACATCCAAAGAGAAATTATGCAGGGTTTCTTGAAGCGCCCGTCTCCTCCGTCTGCTCACCATCTTCCAAGTTCGCCTGCTCCGCTAGAGTCGACGGGGAACTGATCAGAGCTACAATACGCGCCAAGGGCACGCCACCAGGGAAGGAGCTCAAGAACTGCTCGTTAAACTTGTTAGCATCTCCAACAACGAGCTTTCCTGCCTCAAATTCTCTGATGGTCTCCAGCCGCGCCAGAATACTGAAAAAGGCCCCGATCTCCTCAGCATCTGCCTTTCCCACCGGGGCAGTATCAGCGGCCTTCATCTCAAGCTCCTTCACTTTCGCCTCCTGGGCAGCAATCACTCGCTCCATCTCTGCAACCCACACCATCGCAGCCTCTTCCTGAGCGGCCAAAGCCTTAGCTCGAGCAGCGGACTGCTCTCGAGCCTTGGCAATGTCTTCGCGGTACTTGGCGATCTCCTGCTTCCGCCGCTCCTGCTCAGCAAGTTCCTTGTCCATCTCATCGATGAACAGGCCGAACTCCTGGAAGAGCTGCATACGAAAAAAGAGGAAATCAGAACAGAACCCTAGACAGACCAGTGGCCGTAAACACCAGATAAATAGGACGGAAGGCTCATTACCTTCCACGCTCCCAAGCCTACCTCGGTCGCCATGGCATGAGCAGAGACAGGGGCTGGATATTTTTTGAAGTTAGGGTCCCGATACCGTTGAAGAGATTGCCAGTCAGACGAAGCGTCGTCCTGAAGTTCGAGAGAGTCATCATCACTTGGGGTTGGACGCTTACGAGAAGATCTGGGGACGTCCGACGGTTCCTTCTTGACCGCGGGAGCAGCTGGAGGTTTTGAGTCGCTAGAGCGAGTCTTCCTAAGGATCAGGTCGGAAGTAGAGAAGGAGGAACCCGACTTGCGCGCCCGAGTTTCTAAAGAAAGGAAAGACGGACAAGTCAGAGGACATAAAGGTCACCGCATGAACGCAAACCACCAAGGAAACACTTACCCACAGAAGGACCAGAAGCGTTGGTTGAAGTTGGCACCGCAGACATCTTGACAACAGGGAAGTGGACATTTTTGATGTTTCTTTCCGAGTCTGATGGAGTCGCACTGCCTTCGCTTTCCGAAGATCCGTCTGATGGCTCGGTAAGAGACGCTCGAAACGTCCTCTGCGCAGAAGTAAGCTTTAAAAGCTTCGACAGCACCCTTTCCGAGCTGCTTGGCGGCTCAACGTTATCTGGAATACTTGCAAAACAGAAAAAGAGGGGATAAATAGGCGTTAAATTGCTTCACGGATCAACACAAGAGAAGAACAGAAATTCTTACTAGCGGAGTTCCATTTGTCATTCAAGAACAGACGACTTTCAGGGGTCAAGGACGCAATCTCGACAAAGAAAAACCGGTTCGCCCAGCCTTTCCCATTAACCTTAGTATTCTGGACGAGAGGTTGTCGAGCAGTCCGGGACTATAAAATGAATCGTCCCTTCCTGACTGTGGAGATACGATAGGCCTAAAGCAGGTCCGAGACCGTAAAATCCACACCCGCGACCTCAGCCATCCGACTCACCCAGAAGAGGATTTTCCAAGCAGAGGGAAGTAGTTGTGCAGGGGAAAGCTTAAAGTGGGCCAAAAACTCTTGAACTATAGGGGGAAAAAGGGAAACGACAAGATATAATGAAGGGGAACTCAAAAAAGCAAACCCAGCCGGGACGAACCCAGTCTGAGCGCTCGACATCGGGACACAGAGCAACTACACCCCCAGGAAGCCCCCCCCCTCTAGGATAGTCTGGTTCATCTCTTCCAGGGTCATCGTATTCGGAACCCTATCGCACTCCTAAAGTATGTCCGAGGGCAGAAAACCATGTTTGGAGACCACTCTATCTCTCGCCATTGAAGGATTAAGAGGAAATTAGGGGAACAAAGAAGGAAGAAGAAAGGGCACAAAGTTGGTACCTCGGGAGAGATCGACTCGGAGTAGTGAATGATGAATTACCCCAGACGAGAGCAGTAAATATAGTGGCTCCACGTCTTTTCACATGCGGCTTGAAAACGCGTTGCGAGATCCTGGCTCTACACGTGGAAGATCTACAGCGACAAGGATCTCGGATGCCAACAGTCGAAAAGATCTAGTGAATTCAAAAATCCACTCGATCTTTTGGGGCTATTGTTGGGCCCTGAAATCGGCATCCCAATCTATGACCCGGCCCACTAGCTTGAGGTCCCGTTGTGAAGCCCAGATAGCTCAAAATCCCCTGAGAAGACGAAGGTCGCCGATTGAAGCTCAACGATAACTGCTCGGGTGATGGGCCTCGGAACGTGGGAGGCGAAACCCGTGATCGTGGGAGCAGTAAGATGGAGGTTAATTCCAGTTGCAAGGTTTAAATACAGGGGACGGAAAAAATGTAAAGGGGGAATCAGTCAGTTGTAATCAATCTTACCTACTGTACTTATGAATTCTTGAATACAATCGATTGGCTTCGTTTGATCTTGTGTTTATCGGCTAGTTCGTCCTCACAATCTTGAATTTCTCATTCGTGATTGTCGTTGGTCGGAATTTGACCAAAACACTTAACACGGTGATTCTGTTGACCTAAATAATAGACAAAGTCTTATCCTGTTGAATTGGTAAATAAGATCGAAGCTAGCATTCGACTTTTGCTAATAATTCTAGCTACCATATTATCTATGAGGTCTCACATATGACACAGCTCAATTTTTTTCAAGTCTTGAGTAGTATATTTATTCATTAGAGTAAATCAAAATCCTACAAATTTTATAAAAAAAAATGTTTCTTAAGATCGACTCAAAATCAATATCTTTATATTATCAATATATATTATAGCAGTTGCGTGACAAATGCGAATATTCATATACTCGGTTCTAACTTACAAAATGAATTCATTCGGAACACATTCATATACAAACTCCACCAATCAAAACCATATGCTATACAAGTATATATAGTAAACTGGATCCGCGACGGAAGGTTTATCAAAAAGCAAAAATGGCGACATGTTCTACCAGTAAAATCGTGTGCGCCATCATCATCGTAGTTATCCTGTTCCTCGTTATCGGCCTCCCGTTGATCCTCATCTTCACCGTCCACGACCCCAAGAATCCGACGTTCACTGTCGAGTCAACGGTGGTCAAGGCCTACAACCTAACCTCGGACAACATCCTCTTCTGCATCATCAACCTCGGCGTCCGTGCCCACAACCCCAACCCTAAGAAACACTCGTTCGGTTTCTCCGGGATCGACATGGAGGTGAGGAAGGGAAAGCACCACAAGCTCGCCGACGACGCGCTGCTAGGCTTCAACGTGGGCCCGGGTGGGGACGCAGTGGTCGAGGTGGAGGCGGTGGGGCTGCGCGTGGGGCTGAGGAGGAAGATCGCCGAGGAGGTGAGGGCGGACTTGGCGGCCGGAGAGGGGCGCGTGAACGTGTACATGACGGGGTACGTGGGGTCGGATTATTTGGGGGTGACGTGTAAAAACGTGTTGGTTGACTTTTCTCGGTCAAATGGGAGAGTTGACCAGAAGGTGGGTTGTGGGGTTAGTGTGACTTCTCCGGAATGATGGTGGTGCATGATCGATCGTCGATCGATGGTGGTATATAAAAACAAGCAAAATAAATTGCCATATATTTATGTATAGTGTTTGTAGATTTGTTGTGATGCTTTAAAATATTCTACAGTAAAAATTGTTAGGTAATGTTATTCCTTTTACCTTTTGTAATAGCCCGTACGCAGCACCAAATTCTCTTCTAGAATTGGGTTCTCAGGTGCACTAGAGCTGATTTACACATGTGTTGATAATTGTTATTGATAATTGATGTAATAATTGATACATATTCTTCATGCCAATGTATTATAACTTCACAGCAATTGGCTCAAACATATAAAGTGCCCTGTACTTGTGTAAATTGGTCATTTAGACACCTCACTTTTAGTTTGGATATACTAAACACTTAAATTTAATAATTTAGACCTATTAAATGCCTGGTAGCTGACAACCTCGTTGAATGCAAAACACGCACTGACATGTCCCAATTTTTGTCCAAGTGTGTGCCACATAAGTATAATTTATGTCACACAAGCCCAATGTGTGCCACATAAGGTCACTTACAAATAATAAAGTGATTTAAATTGATTTATTAAAAGAAAAAAGGGAAATTGGGGAGCGAATTAAACATTGTCAACTACAAGAATGTCGGGCTTCAAGAATCTCATGCACCTTCTTTGTTCGACTGATTCGATGTGGGCAAGTGTAATATACCAGTCCACCCACGCTTTCCAGTGGTGACGAATCCGAATTCGTTCTCCGAGTCTGTCATTCCGTTCCCTAATTTCCCTTCATTCATGAAATTCGCTCTAGATGAAGTTTTAGGGCTTTTGCGGTTCTCTGGATTTGGATATGGTTTTAGGGTTGTTGCGGGTTTTAGGATCAACATTGTTGGAACAATCGTTGTTTCACGGTTTCTCTTAGTTTTGATGATAACAAACTTAGATAATATAACTTCCTTTTAAATATAAGTGTTTCGGGAAAACAGGTACATGGTCATGAGTGACGGAATATTGTGAGGAACAATGGAGGGAACGAGTGACGGATTTAGGAAGCGCTTCTCGAAAGGACGCGGCTTTCTATAAATAACAAATTACCAAATCTTCTGCGAGCGATCTTCTACGAAGATACGATAGTTGTAGGCAGTTGCTTGAGAAGATTAAAGAAGGATAAGATCAAACATATAAGATCTTATCTAGAAAATCCGAGCTCATTCGGTTTTGGTAAGAATCGGCATGGTTGAGGATCCAAATCACAAACAATACTTTCTCCTATTAGTGTGGGATTTGTTAAGTGGAAAATCTGCGTAATTAGGCAAGAATTATGTATGAGATCAGACTTGACATTTCTTATAAATAGCTAGGTTATAACTAGGGCTAAAGTGTGGTTGATTAACGACGAACTTGAGAAGAGAGTTTTTCGAGTGTTCGAGTGTGTGTGGATTTTTCCGGTGAAGAACCCACAAGTAAGTGAGTACTAAGGTCAGTAGTTTATTTTCATTTAGGTTTACGCTTAGGGTTGTAGAAGTCTAGTTGGTTGAACTTTAGTTGGTGCCTTAGTTACTAGGGAACTTGGCTTGCCTTGTAATCATTGAAACTTAATAAAAGTATTCTATTGAAAATTCTCTGAGAAGGAGTTTCAAGGGTAGAGGTTTTTCTTCTACGACTTGTTGGTCGGACAGAAAGTTTTCCTCTCTAAATTCTATGTTCTTATTGTTTATTTCCGATGCCCAAGGAACAATGCTAGTTCTCTGACTTGTTACTAACGCGTCACGATCCAACAATTGGTATCAAAGCAGGTTTGCTCTAGATTGTGTGTTAGTGCAAGAATACAGAATGAGTACCAACAACACTCACAACGTTGGGATTGGAAACAACAAGCCTCCACTGCTTATTGCTGGAGAGTATGACCACTGGAAGATTCTTTTCGCTACTTGGCTCAAGAGCAATGACTATCAAGCTTGGTCAGTCATTGACGATGGAGACTATGTCATTCTTGCGGACAAAAAGAACAAAAAGTCTGAGTGGGGTCCAACTGAATGGACAGGAATGGAGAAGAACTTCAAGTCACAGATGTTGCTGAACAATGCCTTAGGTGCAGAAGACCTACTAAGGGTGGTGATGAACTGTAAAACTGCTAATGATGCATCGAAGCCATTGAGCAAATGCATATTGGTAGCACAAATCTGAAGGAAAACCACCAAAAGGAGGCTAAGAAGAAATTCTACATCTTCAAGATGAAGGATGGTGAAACAATTGCCACATACCAATCTCGGTTTGAAGCTTTGGTGAATCGCATCAATCATCTTGGTATCGAGGAATCCATCACTCATTCTGAGAAAATCTCTACAAATGTTGATGGTCTCGGTCCCAAGTATGTTGTTACTAGAGGCTTACTCAGAGAAAATCCAACACGAAGACTTGCAAGCTTCATGAGATCTTTGGAAAGTTGACGGACTATGAGCGCTACGAGAAAGACAATGATGGTGATTCAAGCTCTAGAAAGGGCATTGCTCTCAAGGTGGAGAAGGCCATTGAGAACATCACTGCTAGAAGGGAAGATGACGAGTTAGAGAAGGAATCCGATGTGGCTCTCATAACCAAAGCAATGAGATCGTTCTACAGGAGAGGCAAGAAGCAAGGTGCCATGAAGGAAAAGGAAAGAGTCAAATCCGAGAAGAAGGAGATCAAAGACGTTACCTGCTTCAACTGTCAAGAAAAGGGGTCACTATGCTAAGAGTTGTCCCAAAGGTAACGAGTCTGGAAACGAGAAGAAGAAGGCCTACATCGCTGCATGTGATCTCGACTCAAATGATGAATCTGAATCGAAGATATGCACCTTGACTCTGAAGACAGAAGATGTCGATCAAGAGGTAACTCCTGAACAATTTCTTGCTGGATTAGAAAATGCTAAATAATATGTTCTTGTCATTCTTGTTAAAAAGCTTTTTGAAGATAAATTGAAAACGCAAGATGAAATAGAAGATGTTGATGAAAAATGTCTTAATCTTGAGGAAAAATTGTCAGAGTCAACTGTTCCTACTGTTGTTCCTTGTAATGAATGTGATGATATGAAAGATGAACTCAAAACTCTCACTGAAACCAATAATGAATTTATGTTTGATTTGCTTGATCTTAAAATCAAAAAGGAAGAAATTGAAAAAGATCTTGACAAAAGAACTCGAGTCGTGTTCAACCCTGCTAAGTTTGGTATTGCTTTTGCTAAGGATAAATCTGAATATCCTCCTGATGATCTCAGCTTTGAAAAAAAGTTGGAAAGAAAATCTAGGGAACTTCAATCTGCTAGAGATAAAGTAACTCATCTAGAAGATCGGGTTAAGATTCTTGAAAGTGGGATAAATGGGAATCTTGTGTGGTACCCTGGTAAAACTGCTCACAAAATGTTTTTGATACAGTCCCAAAGAAACCAACACAAAGTTCCTTCAAAGGAACGTGCTAAGGAAAGAACCCTCCAGAAACCACATCCTAAGCGCTATCTTGGCGAATATTATAGGGTGTGCTATGGTAAGAGAGGTCATGTTCAAAAGGAATGTAAGGTTATATTGGAAGTGTCTAACAAAAACGTTCAAAAACAAAACTCAGGGAACAACAAAAAATAGTGGTCTAGTAAGAAAAATCAAGGGTATGACAAATCTCATCAGAATAAGAACAAACCAGCTCATAAAAATAACAAGAAGCAAGACTCTAAGACTGATAACGGGAAAAACCGTGTTGATCCCTCAAACATTGTTTCTAGTTCCAAGAGTCCACAGAAAGCTACTTTAGTTCAATTTCAAATATATCGTTCTGTGTGCTCTACTAACTGACCCGAGAACACTAAGCAGGCCTAGGTCGTTAAAACGTTATTTCTTTTTTGCAAGTTGAAGTGACGGGGAACATCTGTTGGATCCTTGACATCGGGTGTTCATGTCACATGACAGGAAACGAGAGTATTTTGTCCTCACTTCAGAGCAACGCTGGAGTAAACATCTCCTTTGGCAACAACAATCAAGGAGAAATCATTGGAACAGGTGAAGTCAAGCTAAATGAAAAGACTAGCGTTAAAGACGTGAGCTTGGTGAAGGGTCTTGTTACAATCTGTTGAGTATTGCTCAACTTTATGACCAAGGGAACAACGAGGTATCATTTACCTCATATGGTTGTATGATCAAGAACAAGAATTCAAGTCTTGTGGTCCTGAAGGGAAAGAGGCGCAACAATGTCTATTTTGTCGACTCAAGTTTCCAACCACAAGAAGAGTTATGTTTTGTTACGGTTGTCGATGAGACTGATCTCTGGCATAGAAGGTTTGGTCACGCAAATCATCGAGGAATTCATAAACTCTACTCACAAAACCTGGTGATTGGACTTCCCAAAGTTCTTGCAGAAAAAGAAAGTTTGTGTGAAGAGTGCGTGAAAGGAAAATAAAACAAATCATCTTTTCAGCCAAAATGATCGATCATCATTTCTCATCCTTTTGAGATACGGAGTAGTACACATGGATTTGTGTGGTCCCATGTGGGTGAAAAGTCATAGAGATAGCAAGTACATTTTTGCCATTGTTGATGATTTTACTAAATTTATTGAAGCATTCATTGAGTCCGGTGCAGAAAGCTCTGCTTTTAGGGCGGAATTACTTAGGGTGTTGCAAGGCATCACAATTGTGAAAGAGCTCAAGATCGAGAAGCTACAGGTTGAGATTGATGCTAGAGAGGTGGTAAGGAGCATAACGCAGACGACAACAACAACAACAACAACAACAACAGACAACTCCTATTCCATGGACATCTAAGTGTCGTCAACTGATTGCAACTTCGGGATGGCAAGTGCAATTCAAGGTCATGAATCGAGGAGCCAATAAACCTGCACATTGGCTTTCCAAGAAGAGCAGGATGATGTCGAGGTACTTCACTCTCTTTAATGATCCGCCTAACGAGGTTAAGAACGTATGTGTGACTTCTTTGTCCTTAATATGTAATCTCTATTTTCTACGTATTATGAAAAAAACAAGGCACTAACCTTCCTTTCTTACCAAAAAAAAACATTAATCAGTGATTTTTGATGCGTTATTATTTTTTTTGGTCATTGCCACCCCAGATCAGCGGAGAGCTTTGCTCCATCAAACGCTTACGTCTGGAGTTCGAGTCTCGCGAGGGCCTACCCAATCAACACGATACTTCTATTTACTTACATGAAGACTTTTGTTCCAATGAATACGAAACGTCAAACCCAAATACGTACTCAACTCAATATCATACACTGGTTTTACTTATTTCTAATTTCTTGAAAACCTTTCCTGGAGATTGATGGAAGCCAAGAACTGTTTCTTTGTACTTTTTATTAATTGAACATTAAACCTATTGATACCATGAACTATGAGACAATGTGAAGAGCTTCTAGGGCGTAAAATCAAACCGTTCTCACTTCATATCCATGGGATATCTTGAGAGGCGATTCATTAGATACCGGCCTCTGTTCCGACCATAGCTCCAGGTTGACGTTCCCAGTTCCCCAGTGGATGAGACACTTGTGAGCTTCCTTGATGTCGAATCTGTTGGCTAGACTTACCCCAAGACATTTATCAACCAACATCCATTCGCCTGACAAGTAATGTCAGATTAGATAGTATAAATAACAGATGGGTATTGATTTAGAAAAGAATGTCGTCGTAACATTCTAATCGTGTTAAGAAATATTTGTCATTTTCGAGTTTTAAGTAATGAAGCATAGATGATCAACGAGGTTTGGTATTATACTTGCACAATATTGCTCTTTCTGTGCATATTTTCTTTATTCATTGACTCCAAATGAGATTTTAATACAGTTGAAATTTTATGAAAAGGTTTATAATACTTTGGTTCAATTAATGAATTCTTTTATAGTTGTGCCAGATAATCATGACATTCTTTGGTTAATAGAGGGAATATAAGATAAGAGACAAGTACCATTTGGTCTAGCATCGCCTTCTAGAGCCAATTCCCCAGAGTCTGGCCTAATCTCATGTTTCGATCCATCAATGGACGAAAATGACACGAATGTTTCCGTTGGGTTCAGGAGGTTGAAAGTGGGATGAACCCGCAAACATACAAGCCTAAGAAAAAAAAACCGAAAGTGATTAGTCAAGATACAAGCAAAAAGAATTAGTGATGATTAACAAGATGGGAATGTAAACATTAATTACCTAGAATATCCTCCTGAACCAGCACCAACTTTCCTTGCAACAATAGCAGACTCAATCCTCACAACATTGCGTGTGTCCTTTGGAACGGATATTTGTCTTTCAAGTATTAACCCACCCCCAATATCACCTTCTAATTTGAGAGATTCCTCTTCTCCAGCTTGTGCGAGATCTCTCCTAAATTAAATTATATTAAACATTAAATATCTCAACTAAGGCAATCCCCAAGTAGATAGCAAACTAGCATAGTTAGGTTTGGAACCTTTTTTATTTAGCATAAGCACAAAACATTACCTTATGACAGTATACTCTTCGGAGCATCCAGCTGACCTGTAGTCAGTGCCACTGTACTCCTCATAACCATTGATTTCAACTCTGCTATGAAGCCACTGAGTCCCTATTTATTACCACAAAACACACATCATTCAAAAACAAGTATCAGAACCAAAAACTACACGTGATATGAAAAGTAAATTAATAACATTGATGTTATCTCATTAACTAACTAGCAAATTTCAGTCCTAGGCTTCAGCAATGATATCAGCTAACAAAAGATTCGTGAAACAAGTTTAATTGAGTCCATTACTTGGCTTTCCAATTACTTTAAAGCCAGTAAAGAACTTTTACACTTGTTCTCAAATGATAAATCCCCAAAGAAATTAAGACTTACCAGTAGGGAGGTGCTCCATTGAAATAATTCTACCTCCAATCCAAGGAACCACTTTGAGACACCAATCACCACTTTTCAGCTCAACTGGCGTCTTTGAAAGTTCAGTGCCTTTCTTCCCAGGTGCGTCTTCAGCATCTGGTATCAGCTTAGCAGCTTCTGCACTTACAAACAGAACCGGTTTAAAGCCTAATCAAAAGCCACGAAATTCACATAATACAAAAGAACTAGCATCTCTAGTGCATCATTTCCCTTTCTGAATATTTAATGAATTAGGCATCAGATGAATCCAGTGGCACTAACCTAATCGGGTCCTCTGCTTTTCAGAACTTTGTGATACCAGCTTAGATACTACATGATCAAGAGGCATTTTGATTTGTAGAGCTTCTCCATCAGTGCCCCAAGCATCAATCTGCAATTTCATATAAAACTCAAGAGGTTCAATATAAAAACAATTAAGTTAGATTAGATAGTAGCAGATCAGTTTCTCAAGCATATTATCATCATTCTTCAAGAAATCTGACCATGGCATATCCTCCAAGCAATAACTGTATATGCAGTCGACGCTTTGGTCTTTTCCATGATCCATCAGTTTTAGATATCTTTACAGTAACAACTGAAGACTGAAGCTCAGCTTCATAGTGTGTTAATAGATATCCTCCCTTTGTGAACTCATACCCATCACCGTCGTCTTCAAAGAGTACACCTTTAGCTTTTCCTGTATATTATTTTTTAATCAATTTCCAATTAGTTACCATCATTGAATTGCATTCTGAGTTAGTATTGTTTATATTCGTATATTACCAGATAATAAATGTAGTTCCTGATAGAGTATGAATTGGGAAACACACACAAATCTCAATTATTACGCACATCTCACAAATCAAGCACAGAGTTGTATTAGGATAAATCTGAAAATGGAACAAGATATCTCATCAAATTGAAGACAACCCTTCCAATTGAGCCAATCTCAGTGGAGAAGACTTGTCCAAAGAGCCCAATTCTAATTTCTGGATAAAACTTTAAAAGGATACTTTCCCTTATTTATACTAACTAGATGACACCGCCTAGCACACTTTTCCACTCCATAACTAACTCTAACGCCCCTAGAGGGACCAAAGACCCTTTTCCCCTCTTTTAGCTAACAGATATTTGGTCATGTTTGGTTCCTGAGCATTTTTCTTCCTTCGAGAATGCACAATAAAACCACCATGTCTAACAGTTCAAAGAACAAGGAACATTATATCTAAGAACCAATAATTAATAGAAGCACTTGCACAATTTCAGGTCTTCACTTAGAACTGTGAAGAGATCTGATATATACCATGTTCATCTAAGGCCACAAATAGTGTTACATCATCTGTTGAGTTAGCTGCCCCGCTATGTTGATGTGGATGACCCAGGGGGATAATTGACCCTCCTTGCAAATACAGTGAAGGCAAATCCTAATATATGACAAAAGAAAAAGGGAAAATCAATACTTGGATGTTACAAGAAAAAATTGAAACTTAGAAAAGTTGATAGCCATTTAGCCATATACCGGATGTGAATCATCAAAATCAAAATTTAACCAAATTCCTTTTGGCAACTGTGGCTGTATTTGATGTATTCCCTGGTCGGCCTTTGTACTGTGAAGTGCGAATACCCCCAAAAAAGGAAAAATTAAGATCAGGGTTAGATTGCACATCCAACACATAGTACATCAAGCAGTAAAAAAATATACATAGCAAGCCATGCAATGGAGCTGGATTCAAGACGTGATCATAAGTACAACTTTTAGTTCCTAGAAATTACTTTCGCTAAAATTTTGCTTGTAAGCAAGATAAACATAATGATAAAAGAAAGGTGAAAAAGAAAAGATATGATAAATCTATTAAAATATGTGAGAAAGGAGTTCCCAATTCCATCAATAATTTTTGAGAAGATTGAATCCAGAACCTTGTATATATTAGAAGTGGTCCCAATATGAAGGAATCGTCAACCTTACGTAGACCTGAATCGGTTGGATCTGAAGAAGTAAAAGCACATCTATTAGCACAGGCACGGAAAGATGTTCCTATCAAACAAATATTATACAAAACTACATACCAGTGAAGAATGTTGGACTAGCTACAGGTGAGCCAGTTACATGAGCCAAGTAGAACAAAGTGTATATATGTGGCAAAAGACGGTAACGCCTCTTCAAGGCTAGGCGACACACTTCCTCACACTAAAACCACATTTAGATGTTCAAGAATATTAGAAGATAAATTCTAAGAGCCAGCGTTATAATTAATAACAGTTAATAATAACAACAAACCTCAGCACCAAAAGACCATGGCTCATGATCAATGGTATCCATTTCAGAATGCCCACGAGAAAAGGGAAATAATGCTCCAATTCCCATCCACCTAGCAAATAGCCTTGGAGTAGCATTACCAGCAAATCCACCAATGTCTGGGCCAGAAAGAGGTTGGCCGCTGAGACTCTGATTATCCATCACAAAAAAGAACAGATTAACAATAAATATCTTAAATGGTACTATTAATGCATATGATTAATTTGCTACTTACCAGTTGGAGTACCATAGAAATACTCATATGAAGATGTTCCCAGGTTGAAAGATTATCACCAGTCCATGTGGCAGCGTATCTTTGGCTACCAATGAATCCAGCTCGAGTGAGAACAAAAGGGCGCTTGTTCTCGCTAGCCAATTTCATGCCTTCGTGTGTTGATCTTGCCATCAACATTCCATAGACCTATAATGAAAGATTTTATAAAATTCAAATTGATTCAAAAACATATAAATGAAGCAAAAGTTATGATGAGCAGTTGTACATTGTGGTAGTGAGAGTGAATTTGGCGGCCTCCAAATTCAGGATCTCCAAGATGAACATTGTTCTCTGGCATTGTTTTTGTGACAACCTACAAGTTCATAAACCATTAATAGCAACAATCATGTAAAAATCAGGAAGTGATAATGTTATTATGGCAAAAATGCCAAGGAAATTACCTTAAAAACAGCTGGTTCATTCATATCATTCCATATACCATCAACACCATTAGAAACAAAATCTTTCACCAAATTTGCCCACCATGAGCGGACTTTTGATTGTGTGAAATCAGGAAAAACACAAGGACCAGGCCACACCTCCCCTGAAAGAAAATAACACACCCTTTTTAAGTATGTAAAAAATAATCTCTTAGTGAAGAACAATTAAATGCAATCTTTAAATAACTTGGATCAAGACACTAGATATTACGTTTTATATGATTAGGATAAGATATCATCTGCAAACATTGATGTAGTAGAAAACTTATATGTTAATATTTAATTGGAGTTTTGCTAATCCAGAATAGATATTCTTAGTCATAGTTCAAAAAAACTGTAAATGCTCCACAAGATACCATTATATATTATACCTAAAGGTTCATTGGGAGTTCAATGTTTTTGAAAAAAAAAGGTCTATAATGCTAATCATTTTAAAGGTTATATCTTCCTTTACAAGGAACAGTATTATAGAATTCAACTTAAAGTCTTCAATGCTAGTGGTCCACAAAAAAAACTACAGTATTTTAGATCCTAGTTGATAAATTGCAAGCCATTAAAACAAACACATATACATGTATAATGTATATCCATGGTCTCCAGCAAACAAATATAACCAAGTATATTAATATACCAATATAAGGTTTTCCATCTGCTGATTGAACCCAAACCCCGGTGTCTGAACCAGAATCGTAGACAAAATAACCCTTTTCAAATTTGATCCCAGGATCAAGCATCCAGATGGCTTTGATACCAATCGAATGAAGATCTTTTACAAGAGATTTCGGATCAGGGAAACGCTCCTGAAAAGGGATTAGTAGTGTTTATATGTGTATGAACACTATATTCAATAGTTAAGCTTCTCTACAGAAAGAAAAAAAAAAGACTAGAAACAATGTAGGTATAAAGAAGCAAATATCAATCAAAGCATGATTACTAACATATGATACTATGGTTAAACAATGTAGCAAGAGAGGAAGCAATTAAGCCAGCAATAGTAATTGCATGATCTAAGATGTAAAAAAGTAAATTTCAATTTAAGTTCCTCCAACCTCCAGTTTTAGAGCCTTGGTAATTGGAGAGCTAGATTGACATAACATAAGATTCAACCATATTTACGTCAAATTGCTAATAGAAGATTTTTCCCCCCTCATTTTTTCTGCACTGAACCATCCCATAGTTTTTGCATGTAAAATTGTGCAGTTTGCAGTTGCATGATAGGGATTTTTGTCTACACAGAACTAAGCCAGAAAACGTACACTGTCAAATGTAAAGCATCGAAAACCATTCATATAGTCAATGTCCATCCATATGACATCACAAGGTATGTCCTTGTCACGAAATGCTTTAGCAACCTGCAGGTTTAAAACAGCACAATGTAATGAAAACTTAAACCATGATAAAATAAGAAATTAAAATTAAAAGATATTTTATAAGTTTGAAAAAAGAAAACATGTTTCAAATATAAGACACTGACCTCCAAAACTCTCTTGTCGGACATATAGCTCCAACGACATTGCTGATAACCAAGTGCCCACTTTGGGGGCATAAATACAGTCCCTGATTATGAATAATCATGTAATACATCAAAATCTGACAATAAAAAGTATAAAACTTCTCTAGCTTCAAAGGATAAATACCACAGTTAGAGAGGAAAGTAAAGAGGTTTTCATTTTTCCAGTGATCAAATCTTCCCTATTTGCATGAGTAACAGTGTTATAGGCTTCAAAGCTTAGGATGAGAAAAGGCTTTTTCTGATTTTCTAAATAATAACATCATACAACTAATGAAACATATCAGTTTCGATTGTAGAGTTGACTATTTGATGGTCCTCAATACTATTATCAGATTTTTGGACACTGGTAAATGGTTACAGATTGTTAAGCATTGAATTAGATCCCACTTGAGCATTAGATTAAATCTAAGAAGATGTAAAGCTAATGGGATTAGCACATATAATGTGCTAATATAGAAGAGAAGTATTCAGCAAGGTGTAAAGAAAATTACCAATAGCATGGGATAAAGAAACAAGTACGTCATTAGGGGAAGCAAAAGGCCCAAATGTAATAACTGGATAGGAAGATGGCGCCAAGAACTTTATCATTGATTCATTCCGCAAATCAATCTGACAATTACCCAACAAAGAAAAATAAAATATTAATCTCTGGGTATAAGGTACAATGTTATGAAGAACAATTTGCAAAAAAAAAAAATTGGAACCTCGCAACGCTTTGTGGTATCAGCAAGAACACCTAAAGCTTCTCCACTAGGAAGAAGAGCTAGAACCCATGGATGAGACTGATAAAGGCTTGTAGTTCCAGGACCATAACCCCAAGCATCCGTGTTCCAGGTGAATATCTTATGGAAATCCAACAATTTAAAACACAATTAGAAGGGACAAAACAGATGATAATAACAATTTCATAACTTATAACAACCAAAATTGGTCTTACCCTCTTCCCTGTTCTCTCAAGCGGTCCACTTGCTTCTCCAGTTCCATAAAAATTTGTACCTGGCGGAAACTGGAAACCAAAATTGATTTCACAAACTTCAATTATACCAAGTTTGATTACTTACAACAAGAGAACAAGGAAATCCAGGACTAACCACAAGAGTAACAATCTGGTGCTCCGAAGTCTTTTCAAATTTAGGGACAAATGAAGGAACTGCATTGCTATTTATAGGAGAGTCCCTGAGTTTGGAATCAACAAAAGACAGACTTGGAAACGCGGAATCTCGATCATCAGATGAACAATCGAATCGGAAAATGCCTTGTTCAAGTATCGATTGATGAATCATACTCCCTGATTTCACATCAACGCCACAGACTTCCTTCCCAGCGGACATTTTAGAAACCAATTTTATAGCCCACCGTGAGCGATTCCTAATCCAATTCCTGAATACAAGAAGCCAAATCAATTTCAAAGGGCAATTAGAAGATCAACATAAATAAATAAGTCGTATAAATTAACCGTCAGAAATCGTAATCAGCCTCACCGCGGATTGATCGAGGAAGATGATTCGCAGGGAAAGAATGAATTGGGAGTAAAAAGATGGATGCTAGATCCACGAGGGAAGAAGATTTTGCGGGGGAAAAGGAGAAAGCGAGAAGAAGGGAGTGGAGATGGAGAGGATGATAGTGGAAGCAGGAGTGTCGCGCTTCTTCGTCTTACTATATTTATTTCCATTTTCTGTGTAGACTGAGAAACACCGGTAGCAGGGAAAATCGGCAATTTTTAATGAATAAATATTATTTCAGCTTTTTAAAAATATTATATTATATTTCAGGTTTTAGATTTTACGGTCAGTAAACTTCTGAGGTCTGACGTTTGAGTACACACGTGTCTATAATGAATGATAGGTACCCAATCAGTTAAATTCATCAACATTTGATGAACGTATGATACGTTGATGATTTACACGAGTTTATTTTCATCTTCCCTACAACTCTACAAGATCATTATGCCCCGGAGATGCATATGCAATTATCAATTATGCATAGATGATGTTTTTGTAGGTGATGTGTTTTTGTGATGATAGACTCCAGACAAATTTGGTTTTACAATTTGGTTTTGTGTGAGGTCAAGGAAAAAAAACTTGGGTGAGGTCAAGGAAAAAAAAACTTACCGCAATCCATCAAGTATAACTAAATTCTTGCTAGACCATGACGAGGTATATTGGAAAGCGCAAAAAAAAAAAGACGAACGAACACATGGCAAACTAAAATAAATAAAATTTCTACAAAAAACTAAAATAAATAAAATGTTACATATGAAACAAATTTCACATATGGGCTTGTTGATCTTTACATGTCCGAATTTACATAATTATATATACTCTTCCTATTGAATGATCTCTTAACTACAAATGATCCACATACATCAATTAAATTAGGGCGTATGTTTCACTTATAAGTCAAAATAATATTTTATATTTTAATTAAGTTAAAAAAATCAAAAATAAAATGATTATACATATTTTTAAAGTGTTTAAAATATAATTTTAGGATAAAATGGTATTTTAAATCTAAACTAGAACAAGGCTCAGACAATAATCTAGTTTGTTTACGTGGGATACAACTTGTGCCAACTAGGCAAACCTGATGAGGATTCAAAAGATTTTAAGCGATGGGAATGATGTATGTACGTATGGTTATGAGTTGAATTATCAAATTTCCCAAAATTTTGTGTATGCTACATGGGCTTAAGATATGTGGGTTGAATTGGTGGAATAGTATGTTGAGTTAAATGCTTCATTGATTTATCAATTGTAGGGTGAGTTGAGCAACACAAAACAAGAGAATATGATTGCGGCCAGACGGACCAGTAGTTATTACAGTAAGCTCAAGAGGGTATGGGATGAGTTGTAAGCTCCCATGTGTTCTTGTAAGCTAGATATATAGGGTGATGGGCAACGAGCTTTTTACTTTCAGACTTCCCTTTATCCACTTCCTTCTTTTCATACTTGTCAAAGTTCGGTGGCGCATACAGGCCCATCACATAAGCCCGCGGGGTTCCATTCTAAAACCAATTGGTGATAAGAGGAGTAACTCAAGAGTATATATATTAGGCAATTCATTATTTAATTTTCCGATGTGGGATAGAATTCTTCACAATACTACAAGCTTTCAGATGTAGTGAACATAAATCTTGTTATGAGAGTTATAAAAACTCCTTTTCAAATTCATGAATTATTGAATTCGAAAAAGAGGGGTTTAAAGAAGTGATTTATGAAGCTTGGGATATTGTGGGAGGAGGAACAACTCAATATAGAATGATGAATAAGCTCAAGAATGTTAAGGTAGGGTTGAACAATTGGTTAAAAGGCAGAGAACACATGCTTGAAATTTTGGTAGAGAATTACTCTAGCGAGGTATAGTCTGCGAGAACTGAAAGTCCAAAACATCTTTTCAAATACTTAGTATTGTGTGTTTCTTTTGTATTTACCCTCCTGGTCTTGTTGAATGCAGCTTCAAGATCTTGCAACAACAATGTTGGAGTTATGAAACTTGATGGATACTCCAATTGAGAAGCAACAAGCATATCAGAATGTTATGTAACATAGCTGCTTCGAAAGATGAGATAACATGACCCCAACATATATGCATGCTCTCATCAGACTTGATAAAATATGTGAGTTGAACTTAATGGATATGTGTTTTCTTGTGTTTAGGCATTGCTTGTGTATGCTAGTTAATAGGAACTTATGCAGATACAATCTGACACGTGAATAAATTGCAGATTGAGGTAGAAGTTTCTCGGTTGAAAGAGCTGAAATCAAGCAAGATGAAAGAACTTGTGATGAAAATGAGGGCTGAACTATAAGATATTTGTAGAAAGACACACTCGGTACTAGAAACTAACGTTGAATTAGATACCATATATCAATTATCATCGAGCTAGGCAATAGGATCTGGTTGTTCAGTTTGCAATTCGAATTCTATTTTCTGTCCACATTGTTCCATACATTTATCTTAAACTTTTACTCTTTCCACATGAGCTATCGATCCCGTTGTTGTACTTGAACAAATTGAGCATGAGCTTGGAAAAGTCAAAGAAGGAGCTTTTAGCAGGAAAGATATACTACAAGTTGATAAATGGACGTTGTTTAATTTGCATGTGAAGAGGAGTCATATATGGCTTGAAGACTATAATATGCATGGTAGGTCTTTTTGTGATTATTCTTTACATTGACTCAACATTTAATTAAATGACTTCTCTGATCCGATTACTTGTTCCTTAAGGATGAGAATCGCTACAAATCCCTACAATGCTGGCCAAGGAGCACATCTAACGCTTAAGCGCGTTGAGAAAGCCCGGGCCTTAGTTAATGAACTTCCAGGTAAATGATAGTAAAAAGTTATTTCGATTAGCCCTCCTCCTTAATTCTAGCACCACCCTTACCCAACCCACAACCATCATATGATCATTCATCTTGATATGCCTTAGATTTTTATTCGGATTCCTCTTGTTGTTCCCACTCCTCATCATCCTACCCACATGCACTGGTATATATAGCCTCCAACCCTATCAGCCTCGCCACAACACCCGGATTACACCAAAACACACTCTCCCCTCTAAGGCTACTACTCCTGAGTCTTGACCCTCTTGTGGCTACACTACGCCCTCATTTGATCCTCTGTGCCGTTGATGATTTTCCTGAATGATTATTTGTACATTGCATTTTTGTCGTCCAGGGAAAACCAGGAATACTGGTTCAATGCATTCCTAGTCGATTTCCACCAAAAAAAATGCATTTCTACACATGACATCCTACGAGAGACTAAGTTGTCAGGGAGGTCGGTCTTGTGTGGCTCGTCGAGCTAACTCTAGTTGGATCATCTCTTCCAACATCACGCTTTTTCGAGGTGGGTTTTGTTAATAAATAGGTAGAAAAATATTAAAAATAAAAATAAAAAAAAGTTTAAAAAGTTTTGGAGTTTGGATGAAATATTTAATGAAGATAGACAACGGTCGGATTTCACGGGCGGTTACTTGATCAAACGGTGACGGCCCTAGCAAAAAGTACTACTAGACAAAATCCACGTTATGAAGAGGTGGCAATTAATGAATCAAATATGGGGTTATTTATGGAAATTTCATAAAAACAGGGGAGCATATATTTGTATTCGGCGTCCGCATCTTGCAAGGAATAATATTCCTTTGGAATATGAGAGATATATTCTATTATTCCCTATTATTCCTCATCAATCAATCTTTAAACGTAAGCAAACAAACGTCTATAAATACCCTTAATCTCTTTGTGCTATTTTGACAGCAACATTACACCGAGAGAAGAAAGAAGAAAGAAGAACGAAGGCAGTGCAGCAGTTGCAGTTGTTTGAGATGGAAGGAATCGTTGTGGTTTTCGACTTCGACAAGACGATCATCGACATCGATAGTGATAATTGTTGGTGTCGTGCGCTCTTTGAGAGGAAGAACTCAGCAAGGTCAGCGACTTCAGGCAGGTCGACGACTTCTTCAGCACACCAAGGGAAACGATCAATGAACGTATTGGTAACTTGATATAGGTTTGAATCGCATGGAAGCTTTCCTAAACCGATATTTCACCCCTTATTCAGCCCAAGGGAATCCGTGAAATCCGATTTGAGATAAGACAAACCCTCTTGTCCTTGTCGTGGCTGTCGATCAAGGACAAAACTTTAGAGTTTAGTATGTGAACGATTGCTTCTTGTTGAGAGTGTTTTTCAGAGAGTACAACTCTTCAACCTTCGACACAAAAGCCCAATGAAGCCTTTAAATAGGCATTTGGACGTGCAAAACGGTTACTGGCAGTTTTCCTGAGGTGGATGACCTGGACAGCAGTTACTGGCAGTTACCAGCAATTCCCACTACTGCCCACTACCTCCCCACGTGTTCCCACTACCATTATACGTCTCAAGGAGCCTCTAATCTGATTAGATAACCTCCTAACAGTTACATGCACGTTTATTTGACTGATTCAACGACGGTTACCCCAGAACCGTCACCAGGTCATTGACCTCACTGAAGTCGGCGACTTACAAGTCCCAACCTCAAGTTCCCAACATGTAACATACTTTGAACGTATTCAACCTTCTGGAACTTAGGTTCACTTACACGAACGTGCACCCCGCACACCCTAGCCCGTGTTATAGTAAAGTCGGTTCCCATTGTGTCGACGTGAATCCCGATCACACCAAAACTGACGTCGGTGACTTATCAAGTGTCGATGACACTAAAATCACCAACATTCCTCCCCCATTTTAGTGTAATCCTTGATCCACAAAATAATACAAGCATTAGCCCCAAACTCATGCATAAACGAAAGTGTCGAAACGATTGAACTTCCGCTTAGTGTAATTACACATTCAAAACACCCAGGAATCATGGTGTCACTAAGGATTGAACCAATCAACCTATTTGGATGCCTCAAGATAACACACACACGAGCTTCTTACGACTCTAAAGTCTACTTGACTCCATTAATGGTCCTTGAGTCCATATCTTCTCATGAACGTATGTGAAGCCAACCCAAGCTTCATGAAGCGACCAAAAACTTCACGTCCACATAGGTAAACCCTTTAGGTCGTGCACCTACAATTGCACTTTTTCAAAGGATCTATTAAGATGTCAGTGACATCAGCCTCAAACTTGTAGGAACAGAGCACACGTTGGGGACATTAAGATGTCAACGACATCAAGTTGTGCTCTCAGCTTCTAGGTGTGAGCTTTCCACATTGAACTCGTTCCCAACGTTAGTTGGAAAGGAGTTGGGTATCCCACCACTAGAAACTTATACGGGTCTTAATCCCATCCCCTTTACCGACTTGGACACCAAGTCCCTTGCTAAACCCTTCGTCAAGTGGTCAGCCATATTTTGTTGTGTCCTAACAAAATCAACCGAAATCACCCTGTGCGTAATGAGCTCTCTTACCGCACTATGCCTCACGCCCAAGTGACGTGATTTCCCATTGTACACATGGCTATATGCCTTAGCCAAAGTTGCAGCGCTATCACAATGGATTGATATGGGTGAAATTGGTTTCTCCCACAATGGAATCTCATACACCAAGTCCCTTAGCCATTCGGCCTCTTTCCCGGCCGCCGCTAGGGCTATAAACTAGGATTCCATCGTCGAACTCGAGATGCACGTTTGTTTCTTGGAAGCCCATGAAATGGCACCTCCACCTAGTAGGAAAACCCAGCCACTCGTCGACGAGTGATCCTCTTCATTGGTTATCCAACTTGCATCCGAGTACCCTTCCAACACCGAGGGTGATCCAACATAAGATAGACCAAAATTTTGAGTCCCCTTAAGGTATCGTAATACCCTTTGGACCGCATGCCAATGAAACACACTAGGATTACTAGTATATCGGCTGAGTTTCCCAAACGCAAAGGCAATATCAGGTCTAGTCGCTAACATCGCAAACATCAAGCATCCAATCACTTTTGAATACTCAAGTTGCGAACAAGCTGTCCCTTTATTAGGCAACAACTTCACACATGGATCATATGGAGTGCTAACTGGTGCACAACCCTCGTAGTTGAATTTCTTCAACACTTTCTCAATGTAATGAGATTGTGTTAACACTAGGCCGTCCTTTTCCCATTTAATCCTGATGCCAAGGATAACGTCGGCCTCCCCCATGTCTTTCATGGAGAACTGTGATGACAAAAATTCTTTTGTAAGGTCCACTTGTCTTTGGTTTGTACCAAAGATCAACATGTCATCCACATACAAGCAAATGATAACTCCATTACTAGAGTCATCGACCTTGCTATACACACACTTGTCCGCTTGATTAAGTTTGAAGCCATTGGACAACACAATGTCATCAAACTTTTGATGCCACTGTTTTGGTGCTTGCTTCAGCCCATACAAGGACTTCACCAACTTACACACCTTTTGTTCATGACCGGGCATGACAAACCCTTCAGGTTGTTTTATATAAACTTCCTCTTCTAGATCCCCATTCAAGAACGCTGTTTTAACGTCCATTTGATGTATGACCAGGTTGTGAATTGCCGCCAAGGCTATCAACAATCGAATGGTGGATATTCTAGCAACCGGTGCATAAGTATCAAAGTAGTCGGTCCCATACTTTTGTCTAAAACCTTGGACAACCAAACGGGCTTTAAACTTATCAATGGTACCATCTACTTTCATCTTCTTCTTGAAGATCCACTTACTTCCCAAAGGTTTGCAACCTGGGGGAAGATCAGCCAACACCCAAGTGTGGTTTCCCATGATGGAGTCCATCTCATCATTTATGGCTTCCTTCCAAAAGGACACGTCTTGAGACCTCATGGCCTCATCAAACGTCCTTGGATCCTCCTCAACACTGTAACAATACATGTATTGAGAACCAATCTCGTTCCTTGTCCCTTCAACCAAGTAAACATGGAAATCAGGACCAAAAGTCGTGGACCTTTTCAGTCTTTTACTCCTTCTGATCTCAGGTTCTTGATTCCCTCGGAGGTCAGTGACCTCCCCCGAGTCGGCGACTCGCATCGAGTCAGCGACTCCCAGTTGGGCGTTGGCCGACTCAGTGTTCTTACTAGAACTCGAAATCAAATCCTTTGGTATAAGCATTGATGAAAATCTCTTCTCATCAAAAATAGCATCTCTTGACTCTACAACGGTGTGAACCGAAATAGACGGGTTAGGTTCAATGACATAGAACCTATACGCCTTAGAGTGCTCGGCATATCCAAGAAAGATGCATTCAACACCTCTATCACCTAAGGTCTTTCGCTTAGGTTCGGGAAGTCTCGCGACTACCCTACATCCCCAAACTCGAATATGATTCAGATTGGGTTTCTTTTTATACCAAAGCTCATATGGGGTCACTGACCCATTCTCCTTGTTGGGAACTCGGTTCAGTAAGTAACAAGCCGTCAACATGGCTTCACCCCAAAATCCATTATTCAAACCTGAGTAGGAGAGCATGGAGTTAACCATCTCTTTTAGAACTCGATTTTTCCTCTCCGACACACCATTTTGTTGTGGTGTGTAGAAAGCTGTTGTCTCATGGATTATCCCCACGGATTGAAAATACTCGGGTCCATATACTCGCCACCTCTATCGGTGTGCAACTTCTTGATGTTCATAGACATTTGAAGTTCAACTTCAGACTTATAAGTTTTAAACTTATCCAAAGTCTCGTCCTTAGCATGCAAGAGATAAACATAGCAAAACCGAGAATAATCATCAATAAAAGTAGCAACATACTTCTTATTCCCCAAGGACGGAGTAGCATGAAAGTCACACAAGTCACTATGAACTAACTCAAGCAAGTCACTGACTCTATTCACATCAGGAAAAGAGTGCCTTGTTATCTTAGTAAGCATGCAAGTTCTACACTTCTCAACATTCATGTCAAAAGCAGGAATCAAACCATTCTTAGACATATCAAGCATGCGTTTATAATGAACATGACCCAAACGAGCATGCAAAAGAGAAGAGTCAAAACCCTTCAAAGGTGCAGAACCTTGTGAGGTCGCAGACCTTAGAGAGGTTCCCGACTTATGCGAAGTCTCAAACATGTAAACAGAATTCAGAACTTTATTAATACTGAGTTTAAACATGCCATTACATAGATAACCACGTCCAACAAAGACACCACCCTTCGACAAGATGAACTTGTCAGCCTCAAAGACTAAACGAAAGCCTAACTTGTTTAGGGCACTACCGGAGACTAAATTTTTCCTTAATCCGGGTACATACAACACATCTTTCAGAATTAAAGTCTTCCCGGATGAAAACTCCAACTCTACTTGGCCCTTGCCTAGTACTGGGGTCGTTGACTCATTGCCCATGTGCAAGACTCGTCCATCATCCATGGGAACGAAAGTCGCGAACACCGATCGGTCTCTACTCACGTGAGTGGTAGCACCTGAGTCAACCCACCAAGCAACCTCATCATCCTGCACAAAAAATGCCTCAGATATGTTAGGGACAAAATCCAAACTCGGATATGTCACTGACTCAGAAGAGTTCCTAAACATCTGACCTTGATGAGATTTCTGCCCAACGTCAGTGACCTGAGCAGGTTGGTTGGGAACCTTTCCCTTCTTACCCTTTCCAGCAGTACAATCCCTACGGAAATGTCCAACTTTGCCACAATTCCAACAACCATCTCCTTTTGGAGTGCGTTTCTTGTTAGAACCATTGTTTATGTTGTTGTTGGAGGACCTTTTCTTGCCCTTCCACTTGTTCCCACGTTTGGAACCTTCTTCCACCATGTTGATAGTGGAAGAACCAGGAGTCTCCTTCTCCTTGCCCTTCTCTTGCGCTCGAAGACCCTCTTCAATGCGCAAGTGGCTTCCAAGTTCCACAAGAGAAATTTCTTCCTTCTTGTGCTTAAGCATGTGCTTAAAGTCTTTCCACGATGGTGGTAACTTGTCAATAATACTTGACACCGAGATGGCTTCATCCATCTTCAAATTATGTTGGGCAAACCGCCCTAAGACATGAAGAAGTTCATTGAACTGCTCCATCACCGACCTAGCATCAACCATCTTGTAGTCATTGAAGTTACTAACAAGAAATTTCACACTTGATGCATCCTCGACCATGTATTTCGACTCAAGAGAGTCCCATAATTCTTTGGCGGACTCCACATGTTGGTAAACATCAAAGAGTGAGTCAGACATACCATTAAGAATGTGACCATGGCAGATGTAATCATCATTCTCCCATTTGCACTTGCGCCTTATAGCATCCAAGGCCTTGTCGTCGCCAACCTCTGGCATGGGAGTGGAGAGGACGTACACCACCTTCAAGGTCGTCAACAAGAAGTGCATCTTCTTTTGCCATCTTCGAAAGTCCATGCCCTCGAACTTCTCCAGCTTCTGGAACTTCGAGGTCATCTCACCAATGGACGCCATTGATCTAAAATATCGGTTTAGACTGTTGGTGTCGTGCGCTCTTTGAGAGGAAGAACTCAGGAAGGTCGACGACTTCTTCAGCACACCAAGGGAAACGATCAATGAACGTATTGGTAACTTGATATAGGTTTGAATCGCATGGAAGCTTTCCTAAACCGATATTTCACCCCTTATTCAGCCCAAGGGAATCCGTGAAATCCGATTTGAGATAAGACAAACCCTCTTGTCCTTGTCGTGGCTGTCGATCAAGGACAAAACTTTAGAGTTTAGTATATGAACGATTGCTTCTTGTTGAGAGTGTTTTTCAGAGAGTACAACTCTTCAACCTTCGACACAAAAGCCCAATGAAGCCTTTAAATAGGCATTTGGACGTGCAAAACGGTTACTGACAGTTTTCCTGAGGTGGATGACCTGGACAGCAGTTACTGGCAGTTACCAACAATTCCCACTACTTCCCACTCGTGTTCCCACTACCATTATACGTCTCAAGGAGCCTCTAATCTGATTAGATAACCTCCTAACAGTTACATGCACGTTTATTTGACTGATTCAACGGCGGTTACCAAGCGGTTACCCCAGAACCGTCACCAGGTCATTGACCTCACTGAAGTCGGCGACTTACAAGTCCCAACCTCAAGTTCCCAACATGTAACATACTTTGAACGTATTCAACCTTCTGGAACTTAGGTTCACTTACACGAACGTGCACCCCGCACACCCTAGCCCGTGTTATAGTAAAGTCGGTTCCCATTGTGTCGACGTGAATCCCGATCACACCAAAACTGACGTCGGTGACTTATCAAGTGTCGATGACACTAAAATCACCAACAATAATTGGGTGATCGACGAATTGGGCTTCACTGATCTCTTCAATCAGCTTCTTCCCACCATGCCCTGGAATTCTCTCATGGTAACTACCTCAATTTGGATGCTGATTTCCCTTCCTTTCAATTCCCATATGAATTCCCCTGTTAACTTCTTTTTTGGTTTTGATTTGAAATTGCAGGACAGAATGATGAGAGAGATGCATGAACAAGGAGTGAAAATCGACGATATTGTCAATGTCTTGCAAAAGGTTCCCATTCATCCGCATATTGTCCCCGCCATCAAATTCGCCCACGCTGCAGGGTAATAATAATAAAAAAGTGCTATTAAAGTTTCTTTCTTTAGAATTTTTCTTTCTTAGGATATACATTAAAATCAATCATTCTTGGATTTGGTTTGATTTCAGGTGCGATTTGAGAATCGTGAGCGACGCGAACACGTTCTTCATAGAGACGATCCTGGACCACCTGGGCCTACGAAGCCACTTCTCGGAGATCAACACGAACCCGGGCTATGTCGACGAGCAAGGCAGGCTGAGGATCGAGCCTTACCACGACTTCACAAAGACTAGCCACGGCTGCAGCCTCTGCCCTCCCAACATGTGCAAGGGCCACGTGATCGAGAGGCTGTTGACGGAGCACGGCGGCAGCAGGAAATTCATATACCTGGGCGACGGCAGCGGCGACTACTGCCCCAACCTCAAGCTGAGGGCCGGCGACTTTGTCATGCCCAGGAAGGATTTCCCCGTTTACGACCTCATCGCCGCTAACCCGAAGGTGGTCGCGGCGGAGGTGCGTGAGTGGACCGACGGAGCTGAGTTGGAGACCGTCTTGCTCAGGATTGTGGCCGTTGTTGCTGTCTCCACGCAGCAGCCTTACGCTGAATGCAAGTTTGAGACCATTCATCCTACTGAATTGTTGCTTAAGGCTCTACCAGTTCCACATTAATTAATTTAGGAACACTATATCGATCAATTTCTAATCCTTAACTGGGGAGGGGATCCGGAGTACTTATTGCAAACCTACGTGTATTGGATGTGTTTGATTGGAATTTGTACTCAACTATCAATTTCTAAATATGTTTAGCTTCAAAGAACAACTTCCAACTAGACTTCAAGCATCTAATTAAGCGGTTAAATCTGAGCATCTACTTAAACGCGTAGTACTTAGAGTTATACAATTAAATACTCATAGACATTGCTCTTCAAATAAAAAGAACAAACCACAGCTGTTTTTTAGAAAAAAAAATTGCAAGTGGGGAGGGTTGTGTACGCAAGATTAAGGCCTTGTTTCATTTCCGATAAAAAAATGTTTTTTGGGTGAAAAATGATTTTAATGTTTTAAGAAATGTAAAATTTTAAGAATATTAAAAGTATTTTTTGGATAGAAATGACTTTTGTGGTGAAAGTGAAACAAAACCTAATATTAAGGATGAGATTGAGAGAGTTGTGTTTGAATGTGTTTTTGCTAAAACAAAAACAAATATTTTTTTGTTTTTGGTAGAACAAAAACAAATAATTTGATTGTGAAGTTATGTAACCTAGCTAGGTATGGATCAAATAAATAGACACAATGCCTGCAAATAATCCAACGTCCTCTTCGACCCAAAAAAAAATCCAACTTCCTTTTCATACTAATGTCCTTAATAAGTTTGGTTTTGATAAGAAGTTTGTGGGGTGGATTCGTGAATGTATATGCTCCGTAACACTATCAGTCCTTGTCAATAATGGACCCACAGACCCTTTCACACCGGAAAGAGGCTTAAGACAAGGAGACCCACTATCACCTTTCCTCTTTGTGCTCGCAGCAGAAATTCTGGCTCGGAAATTACAATTGACAAGTGAAACCGAATAAGTCGATTGGCTTCCCTATCTCTCGAGGTGGGACTAGAATTCCGTTTCTTTCCTTTGCTGATGATATCAAAATCTTTGCTAAAGCATCGCAAGGATCGTGTGAAAAGGTAAAAAATATAATCGATGAATTTTGTAGAATCTCAGGACAAAAGGTTAATTACTCCAAATCAGCTTTCTAAGCTTCGAAAAACATGAGTGTCCAACAACGAAATATAGTCCATCAAACACTGGGAATACCGACAATGACAAACATTGAAAAGTATTTAGGATGTCCATTGATTAATGGAAAGGTGAACAAAGACACCTTCAAGGAATCCGTAAGCAAGGCAATACAACAACTTACTAAATGGAAAGCCAACTCACTCTCTCAAGAAGGACGAACAACGCTAATTAGAGCAAACCTTGCAACAAAACCTAGCTATGTAATGCAAAGCTTCATGCTCCCCACTGCTATACACACTGAAATGGATAGAATCAATAGGAGTTTTTTTTGGAATAAAGATAGGCAATACAAACCACTCGTGGGATGGGATAGAATTTGCAAACCAAAGGAATTAGGAGGTCTAGGTATCAGGAAGACAAAACATATGAACAAAGCGCTACAAATGAAACTATTATGGAAAATCCTAGCAGAACCACATAATATTTGGGTGAGAATAATCACGGAAAAATACCTTAAGAATGATGACTTCTTTACGTATAAACCGAAATAGAACACATCATGGCAATGGAAAAAACTCATTAACCTTAGAGAAGAATTTTGTAAAGGACTAATATGGCAGATAGGAGATGGAAAAACAGTAAATTTTTGGAACGATAGATGGCTTCGTTTAGGGCCTTTGCTAGGCCATGCCAAAAATCCGACAACGATTGATAAATTGACAAAAGTTGATGAATGGATCTCTCAAGATAAAACATGGAACATAGAACAACTAAGACAAGTTCTTCCAGATGACATTGTTGAACAAATTCAAGCAGTGCCGATCCCGGGTAACTATATACAAGATAGACTGTACTGGGCGCCAAGCAAAAATGGATGGTTTTCTACCGCCTCGGCTGTGGATCTCATTACCAATAGGGAGACGCAAACTCTGAGCATTAATTCGTGGATATGGAAACTTGATATATATCCAAAAGTCAAAAACTTTCTATGGAAAATCGATAGTAATGGGCTCCCCACAAAAGAACGCCTAAGAGAAAAACAGGTCATTACTCCTGGTGGTTGTATTCTATGTGATTGTTCCTCGGAAGACACAAACCATATCCTTGCTAAATGCCCGTATATGCTTTATATATCACACAAAGTAAACCCAAACACATCTCAGATACTAAGAAACTTAGACACTTCTAGTAAGACACCGCGAGTTGTCTTGAATGAAATTAAACAACTACTAGGGAAACAAGAAATCACGGAATTAGCAGTTACTTGGTGGAGCATTTGGCATCAACGAAACAAATTAACTTTCCAACAAGAGCAGAACACTGGCATTGCAGATATGACAAGTTATATTCGAAATCAAATAAAAAATTGGGAAATGGCAAGACACTGGATGGAAGATGAAGAACGCAATATGGCAAAACAACCGTACAGAAGGAACAAACGAAGTGAGAGGCCCAAAAGTTGGAAAAAACCAAGACAGGACCAACTTAAAAATAATTTTGATGCATCAAGACTCCATAATAACCATGCGACAGGGGGAATTGTAATCAGGAATCACCTGGGACAGATAATCGACCTGAAAATGTGTACCTTCGGCAAAACCTCTGCATTCAAGGCCGAAGCCCTTGCCTTTAGAGAGGCTATTCGGGAGGTGAGAAATAGGAATCTAAGAAACGTCGAAATCGAAGGAGATAATCTCCAGGTAATTAATGCAGTCAAAGGAGTTATTAAGTGTCCTTGGGAGATTGAATTAATAATCTCCAATTGTCTTGTCTCCATGGCTGGAGCACAAGATATTCGTATTTGTCATATTCCTAGGGAGTGTAATGCTGTGGCCGACAAAATTGCTAAATTGGTCCATAGTCACCCCGCCGAGTCCATAAAGGCTCATCTAGAACTTCAGGTTCTCATCCGAAAGGATGCTCTAGGACGCCCCCCGTAAGGGGTGCCTCCTAATCCTTACCTAATAAAAAAAAATACTTATTCCAAGCACGTTTTAGTGTTTCAATACGGAGATGCAACGGTTACAAATAGACCTGTCAAAAACTGACCTAACCCGCTAATCTGACCCGACCCGCCCGATAATTTTAGGGTTTAGACCCGAAAATTTGAACCCGAAACCCGAAATAAACCGAACCCGCTAGAACCTGAACCCGTTGGGTTGAAACCCGAAACCCGTTGGGTTGACCGATTTAGCAAATTTATAGAATTTTTTAAATTTATAATATATTTTATAATGACAATAAATGAAAATAGTATATTTTAATTAAATATTAATATTTAATTAAAAATTGATTTTGATAATCATAAGAAAAAAGGATATTTTAGACCCGCTGGTCAACCCGACCCGACCGAAAATCCGCTACAACCCGACCCGATTGACCCGTGACCCATATGACCCGGAACCCGATTTTGTCCGAACCCGAAATGACCGAACCCGAACCCGCCCAACCCAACCCGATTGACAGGTCTAGTTACAAACAAAGAATCTGATATAAGATGAAAATTGAAAAATTTTAGCTTATTTTCCTTTTCTTTTTTTAAAAAAAGTAATCAGATATTAAATGTCAATTTTGTCTTGTTTCGACATGTCAATCGGGTCGGGTTGGGCGGGTTCGGGTTCGGTCATTTCGGGTTCGGTCTAAATCGGGTTCCGGGTCGTTATGGGTCACGGGTCAATCGTGTCCGGTTGTAGCGGGTTTTCGGTCGGGTCGGGTTGACCTGCGAGTCTAAAATATCCTTTTTTCTTATGATTATTAAAATTAATTTTTAATTAAATAATAATATTTAATTATAATATATTATTTTTATTTATTTTAATAATAAAATATATTATAAGTTTCAAAATAAATTTAATTTTTTTTATAAATATGCTAAATCGGTCAACCCAACGGGTTTCGGGTTTCAACCTAACGGGTTCGGGTTCTATCGGATTCGGTTTATTTCGGGTTTCGGGTTCAAATTTTCGGGTCTTAACCCTAAAATTTTAGGGCGGGTCGGGTCGGGTTAGCGGGTTAGGTCGGTTTTTGACAGGTCTAGTCTTGTTCATTGCCTAACCGATATTAATTTTCTATCTATAAGTATGATAATTATAAAATAATCTTATATCCATAAATATAACCAATAACAAATAATAATTTTATATTTCAATCATCATATTTTTTTGGATTTTTATATTAACTTTCTACTATAAGTATGAAAAATATAAAATAATTTTTTAAATATCACAATCAATATTTTTTAAATTTAACATTCCAATCACCATATTTTTAATTACAAATTTTTTAAAAAGGAAATTATATAATAATATTATCAAATATCAAAATAATTATTATATTATTCTTTTCTATTTTTTTAATATCCCAATCACCAATTTCTATTTTTCTTATTAATTTTTTATTTAAATTTTTTTAAAAGAATTTAATTTGACTAAAAATATAAAAATGTAAATTGTTTTTCCTTTTTTTATCTATTTTTATAATATATTTTTAAAACTTAAATTATTATAATTAAAATAATTTATTTATGCTTTTCCACGAATAAATTATCATTTAGTCATTAAAATCATATTAGGCTCACTTTAACGCGTTTAACCCCGCCTCATATTAAATCAATTGTATATAAAATTTTTATAATAAATAAATAATTATATTTTAAAATTTTCAATAAATAAATTATCTTTATCTTTCATATTAAATTAAATCTTATTTATTAAATAAACTATTATTATTTTTTAAATTTATCTCTTTAAAATTGAAATATATAACCATTCTATTTACTTTTTATTTTATATAAATGAAAAAACAACTTCTAAAAATAAATAAATATTTAGTTACATGTGTATATATTTTTAATATTTGAAAAATAAATACATCAAATTTTATTGATTTCTTATTTCATTTAATATATAAATATAACTAATTAAAAATAATACAATTAAATTTCAATCAATCATATTGATTTAAAAAAAAAAGATGTTTGTGATTTAATATAGGACCATTTTATATATTATTTTAACATTCACTTTAGTATACAGTAAGTAGTGATAATAACTAATACGGGTAGATTACTATATATGGTTAATATTATTTTTTGCTATCTATATTGAATATTATATTTTTTGATAAATAATATAGCTTTGATATTCTTTAATTTTGAATATTTATCCAATTACTTCTTAGTACATACTCCCAAATTTACCGACGTAAGTCGTCTGTCCCCACCTTATACGTCGGTCCCACCCCACTGTCCCAACGTATTGATTGGTCCACGTGTACAATCTCCTTTATTTTTAGATTAGCTTTTTATTTTGAGAAATCCGACTAGTATACCCCCAGGCGGCCAGGCCCCAACCCGCTTGCCTCACTTTTCACCTACGCTAACCCTCCAGTTATCAGAAGATTCAGAACGCCCTTTCAAGTATCAGGTGTGTGAGATATCAGAACGGCGACGCCGCTACCACCGGCTACCATCATCTTCTTTGTTGCCATCCCACCAATTCACTCGTTTGCTCATCGCCATCACCGGTTGCCATCAACGCTCCTTTTCCGGGCCTCGTCTCACTCTGTTATCACTATATCAGTAATCACCCCTATCATTGAATCGTTCTTTATCTGCAATCCATCTCCTCGCCGCCCTCTGCTACCACCATCAAGGTACGTGCCTTCAATTTTTCGATTTCATGCTCGTCTCCTCCTTATTCAGGTTAGGGTTAGGTCAATTAAGCATTAATTCGAAAGATATTGCACAAGAGAAGTTGTGTTTCTGTTGAAATTTTTGTGCTTTAACAATTTTCACTTGACAAAGGATGGTGTTTTGTCCAATCTGAAAAAGTTGGAGCGTTTTGTGTTCAGTTGACAATTCATCATGCAAATACTCTTACTAGAATAAAGAATTGCAAGTTCTACTTGCAATTCGAATTAAACTTCTTTGCTAAGAATATAGGGATTGAGTTTAATCTAATACTTGTCAGTTCTTTCCAGGATAGTTGTTAGAGAATTTTAGGGTTACGCTATGGATCCTGAAGTAGATCACTATAGGGTTTTGGGGCTTCCATCAGGGGAGGAAGGGGCCAACCTCACCGAGAAAGAGATTTCTAAAGCGTACAAGCTTAAGGCTCTTGAATTGCATCCAGATAAGAGGCCAGATGATCCCAATGCTCATGACAATTTCCATAAGCTGAAATCATCGTATGAGATATTGAAAGATGAGAAAGCCAGAAAATTGTTTGATGATCTCTTGCGAGTTAAGCGTGAAAAGCAACTCCGCGAAACCCACTATGAGTCAAAGCGACGGAAGATGGTATCTGAATTGGAGAAGAGGGAGAAGTCTGCTTTTGAAGTGGATCCAGAAGACAAATCACGGGGAGAGGAAGAAAGGATAAAAAGGAAGTTGCAAGAAGAGATTGCTAGGATTCGTGCAAGGCATGCTAATAAAGGGGCTGCCGCTAGTTCAGATTTGAAGAATGAGAAAACGGGGAAAAGCAAAGAGGGTGTTGGTGCCACTTTTAGGGCTGAGCTTGATAAAGAGAAAGTACTAAATGTTTCTTGGGAGAAGGTTGGTGGGGATTATACTGCAGGAAAATTAAGAGAAATCTTTGGGAAATTTGGGGAGGTTGAAGATGTTGTGATCATGGGTTCCAAGAAAAAGAAAGGCAAAGCCATTGTTGTCATGAAAAGTAAAGAGGCTGTTGTAAGTGTTGACCCTTCTTATTTCATATATTGCTAATTTGTTAAGAACGTATTAAACATGTTTCTTTGTTGAATCTTCTGATTATTTATGTCAAATTTTTTTTGTTGGTTGACAGGTTGCCGCCACTGGAAGTGTATCTGGTGACCTTTCAAATCCGCTACTAGTTGTGCCCCTTAGCCGTGCTACTGCTGAACCATTCTCCAGTGTAAAAAAGCCAGTGGAATCAGATGGTCGGGATATGAACAATCTAGTTGGAGCTGGACATCATGCTTTTGAAAGTTCAGTATTAGAGAAATTAATGAAGGTTTGACATCATCTTTTCTTCTTTTTTAATTTTTTTCACATAAATTATGCTGTCTGATCAAGGGTTTTAATTTTGAATACATGATTGTTGTGGTGTTAAAATGGTTCTCTTAATCGTCTTTTAATTAATATTTTTGCTCCAAAATTGAATAACTCTAAAATTTCAATCTAGGGTTATTCCTCCCATATTTATCCCTTTTATATACGAGTAGTCAAGTAGACATCATCCACTTGTTCTTGTGATCTTCCCAATTTATTATGGCAATTTGACCCATCTGATATGGATGCACCTTAAAATGGTTCTCTTTCTTTGTTTGTTTTTTGTATGTGTTTGTAGTTATAGTAGTTGTAGTTATAGTAGGTTTTAGACTTATGATTATGAATTATTGCACCTGTGCAGATAGTGGTTATTGATATAATTTGTGCTTGATTCTTTTTTGTTTTTATTTATGATCACTAAAGTCTCTATTTTGCTTTATTATACAGTTCTGGGCTTTGATGCTATTTTATTGTTAAACTCTTCACAAAATATTGTGGTGCTTATTTTCTCTTGCTATCGTTTATCTGTGCAGGCTGCAAAAGGTGGAAAGTAATAGGGTTTAATGGTGCAGAATTACTGATTTCTAGCTTACCTATCAGCAGCTGACTCAAGTGGTAACACTACATTATCTTTTTGCATTTTTGAAATCACTTCCTCAAATAAGCTAATTTTCTAGATGGCAAATACTCTCTGCTGCAATGCAACAACATATAAGTTCATTTTCATCAGTAACTCTAAGATGTTCTTTTGTTGCAGTTGCAGGATATTAGCTCATGGCCATTGTTGTGATGCTGAAACTACCAAGGAAGGAGGCATAAATTCCGCTAATTGCATGTTTAAGATGGGACATATTTTAAACCATGTATTATTATATACAGGAATTTTCATTCATAACATTAGTATTAGAATTGGTGGAAGCTGAGTAGAAACAGAAACCACAATTGCTGCCGTTTGTATGCAGTCGTTGGTGGACAAATTTTTAGTTGGAAGTGTTTGCTGTATGATAAATTATCTTTTCTTTGTTGGGAGTGTTTGCTGAAACTATCAGGTTTTTGCGGTCCAAAACCTGTTTTTAAAATAAAACGGGTAAACTGGTCAAAAAAAATTAACCGGTCAAAAAATTAAATGTATAATTAAAACGGGTAAACCGGTCTTGGATCGGGCTTTGTGCGCCTACAGAACCTACATAAACATTTTTATAAGTAGCTAGCTTTGAATTTCATAAACTAAAGGCAATCTTAGTTTATTTGAGTTTTCTGCGTGACTAGAACCTTTTGCTCAAAAAAAGTGGTGTAGACTTGGGACTTGGGAGTAGACCCGGGTCCGGTTTGCAAATCGGCAGTTCCGGTTCCAACCGGTTTCGGTTCCGGTTCGAAACCGGAAATAATTAAAAATAAATAAAAAAGCTTCATTTTTGTCCTCTGAACGAAAACCGCGATCGCGGTTTGGTTATTTTCATTTTTTTTATGGGGGAACTGGTGGTTCCACCCGGTTTGAAACCGCCGATTCACCAGTTCCGGGGGTGGACGAACCAGAACCGGAACCGGACTGGGAACCGGACCCGGCGGTTCGCCGGTTCATCCGGAACCGGACCCAGGTCTACTTGGGAGGGTTCTATCAAAAAAAAAATCTACTGTACTACAATTGATCCCTTCAATGATAAACAGCAGATGCTTACAGCGTGGGTTCGTATTCCAGGCCTCAGCCTTGAGTTTTTCAATGCTAATTTTATCAAGAGAGTGGGGCAGCAGATTGGCCAAATTACGAGGATTGACCGCACTACAATTGTTGCGGACAGAGGTCAATTCGTTACATTTGGAGTCGAGATCGATATGACTCAAAGCCTAGTCCCCAAGTTTCGATACAGAGGAAGAAATTGGCCGGTCCAATATGAAGGAATTCGCATGTTATGCTATGAATGTGGTGTTATTGGCCACGTTCGAGAGTCTTGTCCTCTGTTGGCCAAAGAAGTGGAGGCACAAGAAGTGGAGGCACAAGAAAATGCGTGCCACTCATCTGATCCAAATCCGGTTGACAAGGACCCTTTTGGTCCATGGATGCAAGTTGTTAAGCCTATGCGCAAAACCAACCCGAATTCCACGCAGAAAGATAGAGGCAAAAAAGTCGAGGTTGTTGAAGGTAAATCGGGTACAACTGCTCCGAATCAGAAGCAACAACGCAAGCCGGCATCGGAACCTAGGTCTAGTAAACGGCCATCGGGGTCACGCTTTGAGGCCCTACAAATTGAAGAAAGTGTCCAGGATGAACCAACACCATGTGTGAAACAGTCCACTGAAGGGGAAGTCGCCCAAGTAGAGGCGGTTGAGACGAGACAAGTGTCGGAAACTCAGAGCCATGCACCTACTATGCAGCAAACTGGGAGCAGATCAACGTCCGATCCGAAAGCGCTGAAAGTTGTCGTCTCTGAAGCTGTGCGGTCCATCAACCCCGAGATTATTGCCAAGGATTATGTTAGTGAATCGGCGGAAATCCGCAAAATTGAAAATTTGGGAAAGGCAACTTCCAATTCCAGCAAATCCATTCCAAAAAATAAAGATAAGAAAGATAAAAAAAGATAACAAAAATAATGCCCTTGCCTTATCCAAAAGATCTCAATCTAAACTATCTTCCAAAGCTGTTATCCTTTCCAAAGATTCCAAGATCAAGAAAAAACAGATTCTTGTTGAACAAGCCATCCAAAATACAAACAAGCAAACCCTAAAGATCGGCCAAGCCCAAACACCGTCACTTCCCTCCGAACAAAATCTTTCCACCGCATCCCACCTTAACCCTAGTTTGCAACCCGATGGAGATCCACCAAAACCCGGACCTTCCGAGAGTCTCGCCGGTGATCGTCCATCACCATCTAAGCCACCTGATATCGGATGTTCAACCGGGCCCCTTCTTCCCCACCCTACCAACACTAGCCAACAAAATGATAATCGACCTCCTGCCGATGGTAGCGGAAACACATCCGATGCTATGCAGGGTGTCAATGCCGCTAATGATATTTGATGCCTTGGACCGGTTAGCGGAAGCTATTGCTGCGTTCACTATGACTTCTGATAATCCTCTTGCTCCAATTTTTGGGCCTCTTATCAACTCTTTTGCTTTTATGAATAATATCAGCTTCATGATTTGGAATGTTCGTGGAGCCGAAAATTCCCTGTTCTTCAACTCCATCAGGGAGTTAATTCGCATGCATCATCCTAGTGTCTTCTGCATTGTGGAGCCTCGCATCAATGGTGACAGTGCTGATGAAGTTTGTCGTCGTCTTCATTATGATGGCTTACTTCGTGTTGAGGCTGACGGCTTTGCAGGGGGGATTTGGTTCATTTGGAAGACATCCGATGTGTTGGTTTCTCCTATTTCTCTCCATCGTCAACATATCACTGTTGAAATTTCCCGTAGAGGGGAAGAACCTTGGCTCTTATCGGCTATTTATGCTGCTCCCAACCCTGCAAGACGGATGGATTTGTGGGATCATCTGAGGAATTTTGCGGGTCTCAACAACAAACCATGGTTATTAGCAGGTGACTTTAATGCTACTATTCACTCACATGAGGGATCCAACTCCTCTTCGGGGTCCAATTCAGCGTCTAATACTTTCAAACAATGAGTTGATGATCTTCAACTCCTTGATCTGGGTTTTTCGGGTCCACCCTTTACTTAGATGACCGGTAATTCAATGGATACTCGGAATGCTGCTCGACTTGATCGTGCGCTTTGCACGGAATCCTGGTCTTCTTGCTTTCCTAAGGCTTTTGTTCAACATCTGGTTGCTCCCTATTCGGACCACTTACCACTTCTTATACAGACGACATCGAATCACTCTATGGGAGCTAGAGAACGCCCGTTCCGGTTCCAAGCGGCTTGGCTCTTACACAATAATTTCACTTCCTTTATGGACGCTCACTGGCCCAAGAACTCTGACCTCCTTCTTTCTCTGGAAAGTTTATCTGCGGATCTTAACTCGTGGAATCGGGAGGTGTTCGGCAATATTTTTCACAAAAAACGAAAGCTTTGGGCTCGTCTGAATGGTGCATGAAAAGCTCTAGCGTCTCGTCCTTCACAAAGACTTATTGAGCTGGAGAGTCTACTTTGTCAGGAGCTCGAACGTGTACTCCAACAGAAACAACTATACTGGTTTCAAAAGTCGCGGGCAAGTTTTCTTATCGAGGGTGATCTTAATACTAGATATTATCATTTATCTACTCAGATCCGCCGACGCTCAGCTAAAGTCACCACTCTTCAGAATTCTAATGGGCAGTGGATATCTGACAGATTTGAATTAACGACCTTGGTTACTAATTTCTTTGCTACTCTGTTTACGGCTAAACCGACGCCGGTGTTCCCGTCTCATCTGAATATTGTGACTTCGTTTCCTACTATTGATGAAGTTAATATGGGCCTTCTGGTACAGCCTTTCACTGTGGATGAAGTTACTTGTGCTCTTAAGATGATGGGTCCTTACAAATCGCCCGGGCCTGATGGTTTTCCGGCTATTTTTTATCAAAAGCAATGGAATTTGGTTGACCAACAGACTACTAATTTGGTGCTCAAGGTGCTGAACCATGGCGTTTTCCCCCCGAAATTTGGGGACGCTCTTATGATCCTGCTGTCCAAAGTTGATGGGCCCACGAGTCCTGCTCATTTCCGGCCCATCTCTTTATTGAATGTGGTGTACAAACTGGTTACTAAAGTTATTGTCAATCGGCTCAAACCAGTCCTTCCTACCCTTATACATCCCGCACAAGCAAGCTTTATTCCTGGGCGCCAAATTGTTGATAACGTAGTTATTGTACAAGAAGTAATTCATACCATGTCGGCTAGCCAGGGGTCGACACGGTGGATGATGTTGAAGGTGGATTTGGCTAAAGCATATGATCGTATACGTTGGAGTTTTCTCAAATCTACTTTGGAGTTATCTCACTTTCCGCCTCACTTAATTGAGGTAATTATGAGAACTCAAACCGAGGGGCTAGTCCAATTGCTTTGGGAGGGGGCGTATGCTGGTTCTTTTAAGCCGACGCGAGGGGTACGACAAGGCGATCCGCTTTCTCCGTACCTCTTCGTTCTTTGTATGGAACGACTCTCTCATATAATACAAGACGCGGTTTTAGCAGGCCAATGGAAACCAGTGGTAATTGGGGAGGTTCCCCTCTCACACTTGTTCTTCACTGATGATCTGATTTTATTTGCTGAGGCCTCTAGTGAACAAGCGCAAGTGATAAAGGACTGTCTTGATCACTTTTGTTTAATCTCGGGTGAAAAAGTGAATTTTGAGAAAATTTCGGTCTTCTTCTCCAATAAAGTGCGCGGTGCTGTGCGAGCTGAAGTTAGTCAGTTGATGGCGATTCCTATTGCTCGTGACTTTGGCACTTATCTAGGGGTTCCTACTCTTATTGGGCGTCTTACTACGGACAAGTACAACTTCCTCCTTGATCGAGTTACTTCTCGACTGACCGGTTGGCACACGAGAACTCTTTCTATGGCAGGCCGAACTACTTTAGCCAACTCAGTCCTCACGAGCTTACCGTTGTATGTTATGCAAACTACTTTTGTACCTCGCACCATCTGTGACAAAATCGATTCCCACATCTGCGGTTTTGTTTGGGGATCCTCAGTTGACCAACGGAAAATTCACCTGTTTGCTAGAGATAAAATCTTGAGACCCAAGCAAGAAGGCGGGTGATACACTCTATTTAGTATAGGTTAACTCTTGTATTTTACGTATGATTTGAGTGTGTTTAGGTTAGTTTTGAGCATAATTGTCATATGAAGACCGAAGACACGATTTGAAGAATTGGAAGAGTTTTGAAGACAAGTGTTAAATTGGAGTTGATGTTTCGACACCACTTTCTTGTAACGCTTATTTCGGGAGCTACAATGATCAGATAAAGATGAATTTGGTATCATTGGAAAGCTAACTCGAAGAGCTACAATTCATTTTTTTACTCCGGGTCGAAATTCCCACTCTAAGGTGGTCAAAACATCTTCTGAAAACACCGCTGGAATTCTGTTACGATCAGGTCCGCGATCGCGGAGAGTGTTCACCGCGCCCGCGGAAGTCCACGTCAGCAAAAATCCGAGAGCCGACTTTCCTTTCGTTTATTGTATCTTATATTTATTATTATATCTTTTAGGTTTCGTTGTTATTTGGACCACTTAAGCTTAGTTTCGTTTTCAGTTTAGGTTCTACACATTCTAGCATACTTTCAGAGATTATTCCAGTTTTTAGTTTTATTATGGAGAACTAATTTCCCTTTGGAGTTTGTTTGATCAAGGAAGCCTTTTTATGTAATTTGTGAGATTCTGGTAACTTTTCTATCCCTTGGTTAATATCAAAACTCTTGTGTTTAATTTCATGATTATCAATTGATTTCTCTTGGTGCGCAACTTGTTGAATTTGATTGATATTCTACTGTATGGATTGGTTTGATTGTTGTCTGTGCAATCTTATTTATCCTTGAAACAACTCTCTTCTAGGACCGTGGACTAGAATTGAGAAGAGTATTTGATTATTATTTTATGCATGAGACTCGTAGCTTGATTGCATGATTTGATATCCTTCTATCCTTAATATCTTGCATGATTTGAATTAAGCGTTCTTGTTCATATCATCCTTTCGCTTGGACCGTGGACAAGCGGAAATCTTTTATAAGGATTGGAATTAACTAGGGAATTAATAGAAAAGTGGATGAATTGATGATCGAATGAGTAAAAAGGTGGAATTGATTGAATAAACTCTGCTTTCCTTCAATTGATTTAATCCCAACAATATTTGCTTGTTTATTTGTTTACTTGAACTTCCAAAAAACCCTGTCTTGTTCTTTACTGATTAATCAGAATTCCGATTCTCTTGGGTTCGACCCCTTGCTTGCTTACTATACTAGTTAGTAGTTTAGGGTTATTTATTTTTGATCTTGACAACAACGATTTTAGCCGAGTCAAATTTTGGCGCCGTTGCCGGGGAATCGGTTTTTAATTTTCTGTTTAATCGGCGTTTCTGACGAAACCGCGCTCGCGGTCCACATCCGCGCCCGCGGTTGACTCGCGACCTCGATTCATAACCGCGCCCGCAGATCGGTTCGTCCAGATCCCCGAATTGGTAAGAACCTATTTTATGGTTCTTACCCGTTCTACTGATAATTCGCCTGTTGTTCCGTTTGATCTAGAAATTAACAGGACTTTGAGACAGCTGAGACGTCAAGTTTAGGCTCAAGTGCTAGGCATACAGTTTGATCCAGTTTCTTCATCTTCTTCCTCATCTGATTCAGAGGTTGAAGAACGACTAGTAACCATGGCAGATCGCACTATTAGGCAACTGACTGCGCCTAATTTAGAGCAGCAACAGCTTGGTCTTCAGTTTCCCGCACTGGGAGAAGGAGTGAAGTTTGAGCTTAAATCTGGTCTTCTCCATTATTTACCTAAGTTCCATGGACTGAGTGGGGAGGATCAGAATAAACATCTTGCAGAGTTCCATTCTGTCTGCTTGGGAATGAAGCCAGCTGATGTGACTGAAGATCAGCTAATGTTGAGGGCTTTCCAATTTTCCTTGGCTGATGCAGCTAAGGAATGGTATTTATACTTAGCACCTGAGACGATTACTACTTGGGCTCAGATGAAGGGTGCTTTTCTGGAGAAATATTTCCTTGCTACCAAGCAAACGTCTATCACAAAGCAGCTGAGCAGTCTGGAACAGGGAGATGATGAGAATCTGTATGAGTACTATGAGCGTTACAAGAGACTTATAGCCAGTTGTCCTTACCATGGCTATTCTGATAAAGACCTGATTTGTTATATTATTGAGGGTCTCTGTGATGCTGATAGGCGCCTGATGAATGCTTCATGTGGAGGTTCTTATGAGAATCTCACTCCTAGGCAGGCATTTGAGAAGTTGGAGACTCTAGCAGAGCAATGCAGAAATCAGAGAAAGAGGTCCAACAATAGGTCTGTCAATTCTATTAATGATTCCCTGAATGCTGAAGTAAGGGAGTTAAAAGTTATGATGAAGCAACTGTTGGTGGGCAATGGAGCTTCAAGTTCAAGGGTTTGTGGAATCTGTGGTGAAATTAGCAATCCTACTGATGCATGCCCTATTATGCAAGAGCCAGCAGCAGATGTGAATGCGATTGGAAATTATGAACAAAGGCCCCGGAATGACCCATATTCGAATACCTATAACCCGGGGTGGGCGAATCATCCTAATTTTAGGTGGAATCAACAACCTCAACAACCTTTTCCACCACAGGGAGTTCAGCCCAACTATGTTCCCAGGCCTAATTATGTGCCAAGGCCTCAGGCTCCTCATGAAAATCCAGCCATTATCAATCATTTAATGAAGGAGAACCAAGAGACTAAGGCTGTAGTGAAAAGCTTGGAGAATCAATTAAGTCAGATTGCAACTACTCTAAACCGTCTAGAAGCTAAGGACTCGGGAAAACTGTCATCTCAGACCATTAACCCGAGAGAGAATGTGAGTGCAATTACATTAAGAAGTGGAAGAGAGCTGAATAGAGACGTGGGGGTGAATGAAGATCCACGAACTGAAAAATTCGAAATTCTAGAGAACGCCTCCGCGCTCGCGGTGAACAACTGCCGCGATCGTGGAACCTCAACTGAGAGCTCGGATATTCTGATTGAAGGCACCGCGACCGCGGTGACCAATGGCCGCGACCGCGGAGGCGAGAAAAAACAGGATACCGAAAAATCCGATATTCCGCGACCGCGGGACCCTCTCTGCGCTCGCGGTACTGAAACTGAACCCGAGGATTCTTACGTTCGACCTCATTTTCCCCCCATGGCTTCTCAAAAGCCCGCTCCACCATTTCTTGAGGCACTGAAGGACACCAGGAGGCCTGCCAATGACAAGGAAATTTTTGAAACCTTCTCCAAGTTGAGGTAAATGTCCCTTTACTTAAACTTGTTCAAAGTATTCCTCGTTTTGCTAAATTTCTGAAAGAATTATGTACTATAAAGAGGAAACAAAAAGAGAAAGATAAGGTTACAAAAGTTAATCTTGTTGAAAATACTGAAAATGTATCTTCCATGCTTCAAAGGCAATTGCCTAAGAAGTATGGAGATCCAGGGAGGTTTACTGTTCCCCTTACAATTGGTGAGGCTAAAATTGAGCATTCTATGCTTGATTTAGGTGCATCCATTAATGTCATGCCACTTAGCATCTATGAGAGGTTAGGTCTAGGGCCATTATAGGATTCTAATATTACTATTGAACTGGTTGACCACTCTAATGTGAGTCCGAAAGGATTTGTGGAAGATGTTTAAGTGCAGGTGGATGGCTTAATTTTTCCAACAGACTTTTATGTCTTGGAAATTGGTAAGGGGAGATACGACCCAGTTTTGTTGTTGGGTCGTCCATTTATGAAGACGGCGAGCGCCGTAATTGATGTTTCAAAGGGCCTATTATCCATGGCACATGAAGGCAAAAAGGTCCAGTTTCAGATAGATGATGATCCATTCTGAGCATAAAGGACGTCGGGCCAAACGACGTTAAACAAAGGCGCTGCTCGGGAGGCAACCCGAGGTAATTTTTTCTTTTCTTTTCTTTTTTATCTTTTTAGTTTAGTTTTTCGTTTTGGTTTTGTCGGACTAACTTGAAGGTACAATTTTTTCCATAAACAAGAAGCAGACCCGAGGCGAGGACGAGCCCGCGGTTCGGCCTGGCGGAATTAAAACTTTGTTTTTTTTTCGGAAAAATTAAATATACAAATATAAAAAAAAAGGCTTTCAGGTGAAACCCCTGAAATAAAAGGTTTTCGGGTGAAACCCCCGAGATAATTCAGGAAAAAAGAAGAGAGAGAAAAAAAAGAGTGTTCTTCCATATTCTACCATCATCCACCCATCCATTTTTCTATATCTTTCCATGTCTAGTTCCTTGAAATTGTTCGTTACTATTATCAGGTGCCATCCCATTGTGGTGAGTACGCGTCTTCACCATCTTTGTGGTATAGTTCAAGTATGGGGGTGCTACCGTAGTCAGAGTTTTTATTATTTTGAGTAGTCCAGTTCATTCTCATTGGAGACGTTCTATGGTGTGGATTTGGTTGCTGAGTTGTGAAGATGACGCTCGTGGTTCGTTCCCAGACAAATCAGTTTGTTCCTGAGTTTGGTGCTTATAATTCTGGGAGTTCATTCCTCTCTTCTTTCGTATGTGAGTCTTCTGATTTTCCTCTTCTATGCTTATTTCCTTTATCTTTACTTCATTGAGGACAATGAAGGATTTAAGTATGGGGGAGGAAGTACTCACTACACTTATCATAGATAGTTGCTTTTCAGTTTGTTTTTTGTTATTTTTATGGGATTTTTTTTCCATGTTTTGTATAGAGAAAATTTTGAAAAAATAAAAAAATGAAAAAGCCATAAAAAATATAAAAAAGGCATAAAAATCCTGGGATGAGTTGAAAACCCGAAAGGGTGGCTCAGGTAACCCGGACCAGCATTAGGCTGGGGTAATATGAGGTTTATGAGAGATGTGAGTATTTGTGAGCACACCTAAGAAAAATGAAAAGAGTGATTAGGTGAAAACCCGAAAGGGCGCCTAAGTAGAATGAGTGGTAAAATCAGAGTGATTAGGATTCATATTCTACTTTGGGGTTTGGGGATTACATTTTAGATGCCGGGTAAATCCTAGGACGCTCTACACTTTTTAGAGCTTGAGAGCTTATTGACTATGTATCTATGTGAGGTGTGTGTTTGAGCTTTCATGTCTTTGCTCATTATTTCTCCTTTTTGGGTTCGGGTTGGTGAGGTGAGTGATTTTTGTCTTCCCTTGTACTATGTTGTAAACCTTGATAGGATTTATTGTTAGATTTATTTTGAGCTTACTCGAGGACGAGCAAGGTTTAAGTATGGGGGAATTTGATACACTTTATTTAGTATAAGTTAACTCTTGTATTTTAGGTATGATTTGAGTGTGTTTAGGTTAGTTTTGAGCATAATTTTAATATGAATACCGAAGACACGATTTGAAGAATTGCAAGAGTTTTGAAGACAAGTGTTGAATTGGAGTTGTTGTTTCAACACCACTTTCTTGTAACGCTTATTTCGAAAGCTACAGTGGTCGGATGAAGATGAATTTGGTATCATTGGAAATCTGACTCGAAGAGCTACAATTCATTTTTTTACTCCGGGTCGAAATTCCCACTCTAAGGTGGTCAAAACATATTCTGAAAACACCGCTGGAATTTTGTCACGATCAGGTCCGCGATCGCGGAGAGTGTTCACCGCGCCCGCGGAAGTCCACGTCAGCAAAAATCCGAGAGCCGACTTTCCTTTCGTTTATTGTATCTTATATCTATTATTATATCTTTTAGGTTTCGTTGTTATTTCGACCACTTAAACTTAGTTTCGTTTTCAGTTTAGGTTCTACACATTCTAGCATACTTTCAGAGATTATTCCAGTTTTTAGTTTTATTATGGAGAACTAATTTCCCTTTGGAGTTTGTTTGATCAAGGAAGCCTTTTTATGTAATTTGTGAGATTCTGGTAACTTTTCTATCCCTTGGTTAATATCAAAACTCTTGTGCTTAATTTCATGATTATCAATTGATTTATCTTGGTGCGCAACTTGTCGAATTTGATTGATATTCTACTGTATGGATTGGTTTGATTGTTGTCTGTGCAATCTTATTTATCCTTGAAACAACTCTCTTCTAGGACCGTGGACTAGAATTGAGAAGAGTATTTGATTATTATTTTATGCATGAGACTCGTAGCTTGATTGCATGATTTGATATCCTTCTATCCTTAATATCTTGCATGATTTGAATTAAGCGTTCTTGTTCATATCATCCTTTCGCTTGGACCGTGGACAAGCGGAAATCTTTTATAAGGATTGGAATTAACTAGGGAATTAATAGAAAAGTGGATGAATTGATGATCGAATGAGTAAAAAGGTGGAATTGATTGAATAAACTCTGCTTTCCTTCAATTGATTTAATCCCAACAATATTTGCTTGTTTGTTTGTTTACCTGAACTTCCAAAAAACCCTGTCTTGTTCTTTACTGATTAATCAGAATTCCGATTCTCTTGGGTTCGACCCCTTGCTTGCTTACTATACTAGTTAGTAGTTTAGGGTTATTTATTTTTGATCTTGGCAACAACGATTTTAGCCGAGTCAGCGGGTTAGGTATTCGCTCGATGCGTCACTCGAATTCAGCCATTCTGGCCAAGCTTGGTTGGCGCATAATTCAAGAGCCTGATTCGTTGTGGAGCAAGCTTATTCATGGAAAGTATTGTAAAAATCGTCACGATGTTTATATTTTTGAACCAAAACAAGGCTCATCCCATTTATGGAACGACATTGTTCATGGAGCTTAATTCCTTACAAAAGGGTTGAGGATTTCAGTTGGCAATGGCCAATGAACGTTGTTCTGGTTCCACCGCTGGGATATGGAGTCTGCTTTGTTTGACGTAGCGATCCAACCTGTGCCAGAGGAGTTACAGGGGATGACTGTTGTTGAATGTTGGTCAGGCTCGAGTTAGAACTGGAGTTTAATCTCTGATTTTCTTCCAAGCTCTGTTTGTTCGAGGCTGCTCGCAATTTCGTTGGATGCTGAATCAGACGCTCATGACACACCATACTGGGGCCTTACTTCTTCGAACTCATTTACGACTAAATCTGCCTTACATATGATCCGAGAAGAGATGGGTCAACAATTGCTGTCGGAGGTTGATTGGAAGCTTATTTGGAGGGTACCTATTCAGCAAAGAGTTCAGAATTTCATGTTTCTTTTGCTGCAATGCTATGTCCTTTGCAATGCTAACCGTTTTCGCCGTCATCTTGCTAATTCAGCTGCCTGCCCAAGATGCCAAGTTGATGAGACGGAACTCCATTTACTCCGTGATTGCCCTGTTATCCGTGATGTTTGGTTGGCAATCTTTAGTGGTGGTGCTCCTCCGAATTTTTTCTCATGCCAAAATCTAATAGAATGGGTTCTCGCGAACGTCAAAACTAGTAATCAGTCTTCTACTATCTTTGCCAATTTCCTATGGTATGCTTGGAAGACAAGGAATACACTGATTTTCGAAGGTGTCGATGATCATCTTCGGATCTCGTCAAAGGTGCTTGTTGTTTCAGCTGCTTATTGGGATGCTAAGTCAGCTCCTCTTCATTGCTCAACTAGCGTTATCAGTATGTGTGCGTATGTACCCCGCGCAACGCCAATTCGCGCGAAATGGCGTTGCGCGGAAGGGCATAACCGTAAAATGGAAGATGGACTCGGGAAATGAATTTGGGCTGCTCGAAATGGGCCGCGCACAGCGGCGTTTCGCGCATAATTAGGGTTTCAAGACAAATGGAGCCGACACAGCATTTGGGCCGCGCGAAATGGGCTTGTGCGGCCCCACGCAAGCCCGTTTCGCGGGTCTTTAGGGTTAAAAAGGTGAGCACGCCGCCATCGTCTTCAACCTCAGTCCCCGAAACGGCATCTCGCGGAAACCAAAACTCGAACAAAAAAAAACCCGAGCCCGTCGACAACCATGGTCACCGATCGAGCCACTGACCCATCGCCATCGACCGAACCCGAGCCCGTCGCGACGGACCCCACCGAACCCGCCTCCACTGCGGCAGTTCCGGTGGAGCCACCGGCCACCGATCCCGTCGTCAGCGCCTCGCCACCGACCACCGAGGGCGTCGCCAGCGCCTCGCCACCGGCCACCGAGCCCGTCCCCACCGCGCCCGTCGCCACCGAGCCCGTCCCCACCGCGCCCGTCGCCACCACCGTCCATCGAGCCGATCCGGTTCGTAGTCGGATCCGCACCCGAGCGACATTTACGGCTGAGGTACGTTTTAAATTCATTACGAAATTTTATATTATTTAAATTTTGTAAAATTTCGTATTAAATTTTAGCTATTAAATTTCGTTTATATAATTGAGTTAATCAATTTGAATATATTTCGTAAATCAATTTCGCTTATTTAGTAAGATATTTAATTTCATAATTTGTTATCTATTCAAATTCGTAGTTATATTTAGTTTTTGTTGTTGTTATTAGTTGTTTTAATTAATTTATTTGTATTAATTTAGAGTTATATTTAGATTTTGAATTATTAGTTATGAACTTGTAATTAATCTGAAGTAGAGTAGTTTCCCGCACCATGAGCGAATTTTATGAAGTAGAGTAGATTTTGGTCAATGTTAGAAAATCGTAAATAATTGGTCAAAATTATCTAAAGTTAAAGATTATATAAACCTAATTTCAATTGATTTTTTTTAAGGTTAGAAAATTTCATAATTTATTTGTCTTAATTTAGAGTTATATGTCGTAAATCAATTTCGCTTATTTAGTAAGATATTTAATTTCATAATTTGTGTACTGTTAAATTCGTAGTTATATTTAGTTTTTGTTGTTGTTATTAGTTGTTTTATTTAATTTATTTGTATTAATTTAGAGTTATATTTAGATTTTGAATTATTAGTTATGAACTTGTACTTAATATGAATTCATAGTCGTATGTTGAATTCTTGCTTTAAAAAAATTACAGTTATATTTAGAGTTTGAATTATAATCATTTTTCATTACAAACGTAATGAAAACTGAAATAAAATTAGTAATGATAAATGAGTTTTTGGTTCGGAATTTGAATTCCGACAGAAACGACGAATTCATTAGTTGAATGCATATTCATAGGGTGAATTTCTAAATAAAAGGAAAAAAAATTAATAGAAAACTTACTAATTTAATTTGAACTTGTCGCCTAAAGGACGTACACACTAGCTTGAGCGCCGTCCTCCTCGATAAGAGGAGGAAAAAGGAGGCGCCCAAGCTCACGTGCGCCGAGATTGCACATGCGTTACTTGCCAGAGTGTCGCCTACCGAGCAACAGCGGATAGCTAGTGATCCGGAGTTGCTGCATGCACCGGAGATAGATGTAGACCCCTCCGTCGAGGTGGAGGTGGATTTTACAGAGGAGATCCTGCAGGACGACTTGCCATATGACGTCGCAGGGGACGACCTGCCCTTCACGGAGCAGGACGTACAGTTTGATGCTCCCGGGGGTACAGCGGAGGATTTGTCGGTTGACGATTACCACATATCCGAGGCCACCATCTCTATTTCACCTCCCACCACGACCCATGTCCCGCCACCACCACCGGTCTTTTCTAGTCCTCCACCTACTTCATCGACCGATCCTACTACATCCGTGGCGGGACCCTCAGCTCCTCCGCTTACATCCACATTTCCGTCTCCACCTCCTCCCGTTCCAGCAACACCCATCCCTCCTCCCGTTCCATCATCCCACATACCTCCTCCCGTTCCAGCAGCACCCATCCCTCCTCTTGTTGCAGATGTGCCTGCCCCTCCCCCGTTGCGGAGGTACCCCCGCCCCCCCTGCACCGGCAGCAGGGGCCGCTCCTGAGGACCCTCCCGCTGCGGAGGGCGAACCAGGAGGTCCTAGTGACGGCAGCCTGTTGACGACGTATTCCACACACGTGGCTCGCAGGATTTGGCTCGACCGTGACGTACGTAAACTTTTCCAAACTATGAGTACTTAATTATTTTCGAAAGCAATGTTTAGTTTTTCTAACTCACGCTTGTTTTCCTCTTTTTAGTATCTCCATGTCACTAGAGTGTGGTCTAGGAACTTGACTACTTTACGCTCGTTTCGACGGTATATGCATGGAGGCTCCGATTCTTGGTGGGGCCTCGCACAACGGAGCGGTCTCACCGGGCTGATCGGTCTGGAGTTTGGCGCGACGGACCACATTCTCATCTCTGCATTTCGGGAGCGTTGGTATCCAGAGACCAACACTTTCCACTTCCCGTGGGGCGAGATTACTATCACCCTCCATGACATGCACCGCATTTTCAGGGTGCCTATAGATGGAGACGCTCTGGTACCCCAGATGGATCCGTTGGAGCTCGAGGCTCGTTTAGGGGATTTGCTCGGCCTCGATCCACAGACAGCACACGCGTGGAAGACACGGGCCCCGAACCGCGCCATCGCATCTATTCTGTCGGACATGTTTAGGGGCAGGCGAGCCGCATCCCCAGCGACCATTGCCACTGTGTTTCTATGGTACTTTCTCGGGATGACGTTATTCGTCGACAAGTCCGGGAATTGTATCAAGACATGGATATTGGGGTTCCTATTCGACCACGAGAGGACTGGTCGATATGCTTGGGGGGCGGGTTTAGTGGTGGGGGTGTATCGTGAGCTCGGCATGACATCGCGCGTCGATGCTAGGGGATGCGGGGGTTGCGCTCTTATTATTAGGGTACATGCTTCGACCTAAATATTTCATTATTCGAATTTGATTGGATTCAATATCTTATGAGTATTGTTTCAGACATGGATCATGAGTTATTTCGAGCACACCCAGGGTCGGATCGAGTTGGCTTTGGAGACGCTAGATGACCCTCTTGCAGCCGCACGTCAGCCTGGTGAGCGGGCCCCCAGCCGAGACGCGGCTAGGCTGGATGCGCTGCGCCGGCTTCTAGACACGATCCGTGCAGAGGAGGTTAGACTTCGAAATCAACCTGACGTACATTCCATAGTGTGAGTGCGACGATTGATGATTTGTATTCCGCTTTGCAGATTCATTGGACGTCGTGGGGCAACCAGCTGGATTTTGATGGCGCGTACCAGGTGTCTCGCTATAGGGGCGTCCTGGTACTTGATAGGGTACAGGAGGCGTACCATCCAGAGAGGGCGTTGCGCCAGTTTAGCCGCATTCAGACCATCCCTCCTCCACCAGTGCAGCCTATGTTTGTGGAGAGGCATGAGGCCATTCAGAACCGCGCATACACTGTTTCATATGATCCGGCGGACCGTCACTGGGCGCAACGTTTGGAGCACCTGATTGAGTTGGATGTGTAGCGTGCCTAGTACGCATGGCAGGTGGAGGAGGGCTACTTGGCTTGGTTTAGGGCCCGATCTCACGTGTACGTCGACCCGACTTCGCCGCACCAGGATGACCCCCGTCCTCCTGTGCCTCACCCGATACCAGCAGTTTCTGACAGGATGGTAAGAACATATTTTTTTAGTTGTATGTTTAAGTTGATATTTGAGTGTACAAACTAATATGATTTGATTTTATTTCCGCAGAGGGTACAGCACGCATCGGGATATATCCGGAGCCAGCTACTACAGATGTCGTCTGAGCATCCGATGGCGCATCATCTCAGGCACGTGCTCAGCATCCTAGATTCCGACGCACCACCTCCCCCACCGATGCCCACCCGACACTTTCTGGATTCAGTGCACGAGCGCGACAGTGGCAGCGGCACCTCTCGTGAGCGCCAGCCTTAGATGCTTTCATATTACATATACATTAGTACATTATGTATCTATTGTTGGTGGTTTTGGATTGTTGGTTTCATTTCACATTACTATTCTTGATTTTGGATGTTTTGGATGGTTCGGATGACATACATTAGTATTTTACGTATTTATTTTTGTTGTTTTTGGATTATCTCCATTAGTACATTAGGGTTTAGGGTTTAGGGTTTAGCGTAAACAACGATTGAAATTTATAACACTTGAAATTTATAACACTTGAAATTTATAACACTTTAAATTTATAACACAAGGTTAGGGTTAGGGTTTAGGGTTTAGCATAAAAAACGATTGAAATTTATAACACTTGAAATTTATAACACTTGGATCCACATTTCGACGGCGCTTACAACCAACTTACCAAAAAAACCGTGCAACAACCATAATGACTTAAACCACTAAACAAGTGGCACTTGAAAAAACCATAAACAACATACACCCTACACCATAAACAACAACTTACTGAAAAAACACTTGGATCCATAAAAAGTGACTTATAACAGTAAACCACATCATTAATTCTCCGGCGAAATATCATCAATCTCCCGAATCTCGTCACCTTCAGTCAGGCGAAGCTGCACCGTGGTTTCTTTGGCGTAGATACGATGTGTTATATCGTTGTCGTTCAAGAAGAAGCGACAATATCCTGGTGGTGCTCCATAGCCAGCTTCGCTCCAGTTCATGATGATGTTTTTTATTGATGCGCCTTGTATCACAGACCATTCCGTCTTTGTCTCCCTCACCCCACGGACGTGGACGATGGTGAAGTTTATGATGGGTGGAGCAAAGGGGTAGGTTCGCGATGAACACGCTTTCCTTTTAGCCATTGGTGCACCGATATGGAGTTTAGGGTTGATAGAGAGTGGAGCAACAATGGAGAAGGTTTAGGTCTCATTTTATACTTGGAATTTCTAAATAAAAGGGAGAGATGTGCATGCATAAGTCTTGTCACCAGAAAAGCTGCTGGTATACTGTTTTCAGAAGCATGCGCAGAACTGGTAAAAATGGAATTACCCAGTTGGGTGAAAGGGGTAACAGAAGGCGTGCAATGGGCCCTCATGTCTGCGCGAAATGGGCCTTCGAGCCACCCGTGGTGGAAAACATAGACATTTCAGTATCCACTTTGAGCCATTGTTGTTTCTGCCTATTCAGACCCATAACAAGATTCGCAAACGTAGTCTGAAATTCATCCCACTTCAACAAGATTCGTTCTTCTTAATAAAGTACATATCCCATAACAATCCATCGAAATACATGAAATATGAAAGTTCATAAATCCCCTAAACGGGGCACACAATACATGAAATAGTTCATAAATCCCCTAAACGGGGCACACAATACATGATATAGTTCATAAATCCCCTAAACGGTACATGAAATATGAAAACATGTTCTTCTTAATAAAGTACATATCCCATAACATTCCATCTTGCCACAAGACTGTCCTAAGCAAATGTCTCCGGATCCCGACCGATGTCCCTTCGGCAAGCCTTCCAATTGTCAATCCTCGGGGTAAGAGCCTCGAGCCAGTAGTCGGCGCTGGGGTCATGAAATCGACGCCATGCATGAGGAGGTGGGGGGATAGGCGTGTTCCCCGTAAGCCATACCTGAAAAGAAATGTTATGTCACATGCACGAAAGCAAAATGTACAAAAACAAAAAACGTAAAAAAAGTGATTACAAATGTCTCACCGGTATGAAGTGGTCCCGTTGACCAACGTGGGCGATAGCAACGACTGGTGGCAGCCTCCCATGTCCTTGATTATTACTAAAAATCCGCAACGGTAAACACGTGTGGGAGCCTCGATCCCTCGATAACATCACAAGTGGCACGTGATAAAAGGTAGAAAACACAAGGCCGTGTAGCGGCATATCTAGCCAGTATTCGTTCGAGCAAGGAGACTCCACATGGCCGGTATGCTTCAAGAACTCAGCAAATGGTGTAAGGCCCCTAGTGAACAAGACTTCATACATATCTCTGTTCCGCATCAATTATGTCTGAAGCTCCCATCGAATACTGTAATACTCATCCTCTGGCCTCCCCAATACGCAAGCAAGTGACCGAAAACCACAATGACCGTCTCCCATCACGTCTCTAGCATCATCAATGAACGGAAAGACAAAACTATCCACATTACCGATGCCAAAGTTAACCCCGCGCCATTTGACGCTCGTAGGGGGGCCACGATGGCTTCCAGCGGCGGGGGTAGCGGTGCTAGGAGGCGCGGTCGCAACCGGAGGCGTATCAACTCCAGCTCCGGTCCGTTTCTTATTCCTAGATCCTTTAGGTCGTCCGCGTGGTCGGGATGGCGCCGGTGTATTTGCTTTGCTCCGACTGTCGTTGTCTTTCCGTCTTTGTTGCTCCCTCTCGTACTCTTCCATTACGTGCTCAAGGTGCGTTTTCTCCCGGGTGGTTGAATACTTGTTGGCTCCATCTGGCGACTCATAAGGTATCGGCTCAATAAGGTTTGTGGCTTCAGGATGCTCTGAATCTTTGAACGCTGATGTGATCTACAAATACTGGTCTCTACGCATCTGACCGCTACTTCGCTTTGCCACCATTTCGTCCCACGTTGGGTCTTAAATGGTCAAGGGTACGCAGGCAAGGGCAAGATCGTTGTCATCACTAAGGTCATCCCATTCGATCTGTTTCCAAAAAGGATTTATCTCCTCCAGCTCGATGGGTACTTTAGTTATGATAGCGTGTGCAACTCGATGCTTGCATGGAAGACCGTGACATTCCCTCCAAAAGTAGTCGTGGCACTCCATATCGAGTGTACCCTGCGTCAACTCAATTGCTATATCATAATACATGTCTAACAACTTACCTAGGCATTGCCTTGAAACGTGTCCGTGTATAGGACGAAACAGCGCTTTGAACTTATTCGCCAGTACTCTGTATTTTGTTGGGTTCTGTATTCTGGTTCTCTCAATGGTTGTCCTCAAAGTGTTGGTTTGAGATTGCATCTGGATGTGAATCCTTAGTATCACGGTGTTGAAGCCTCCTCGAGATGAATCCAATACCTTTTTCAGCACATCGTGCATCCCTTCGACCCTGAAAAACACATGTCAAAGTTTAAGTATTGAACGAATACACTTTCTACAATTCAAACTGATTTCAAATGCTAAAAATGAAATTACCTATTGGTGGTTCTCGTCTGAAAGTGGAGTGTATGATCGGTCCAAGCACCCACTATGTTCTTCTTGAATGGATTAAGCCACACCTTCTCCACGCATGCAATAAGCGTCGGTCGCCATCTTCTCTTCAATTCTACATACCTTTCTTCAAATGTCGCCTCTGTGGTGGACGAAAAGAGCGCCCAACAAGCGTTTGCAAACCCGCGTGACAACTCATGTGGTTTTTCAGCGTTCGCAAACACCTTTAGGCCGTACGCAATAATTTTGTGTCTGATGTGCACCCAACACAACAAATGTTGGACTCCGTCCCCGAAAACTTGACTTATCGCCTTGATTAGAGCCTGCTCGCGATCTGTCATGATTACATTGACCTGGACTCCAAGCTCGTCGTACACGCCTTTCAATTGAGTTAACACCCACCTATAACTAGCGATATCTTCGTTAGAAATAAATGCAAACCCGATGCTGAATGTATTTCCGGTGCAAGTGAAGCCAACCATCTCCAATAAAGGCATATCGTACCTAGCACAACAAGTTGTTTTAAACATTTATATTGGAAACATACTAATCAAGTCGACTACATATTAAAATAACATACCTATTGGTCTTGTATATGGAGTCCATAATGACGACATAGGGAAACATCTTCAGCATGCGCAGACTTGTGGGGTGCACAAAAAACAAGGCATTCATAACATTAGAACCCCTTACTCGTCTTGGATGGACAATGTATCCTCGGTCTTTCAAGAACTTCAAAGACCATTGTGTCACCGTCAATTCTCCGCAATCTTCAAGAAGTAACTTATCCCTCATATTGTAGATTTGTCTAATTGAGGTCACATTTCCCGGGTACCTTGACCTCAACTCTTCAAGTATCATCTTCGGGGTGGCTAGATATAGTAACATCCCTTTCCCAAACTCCTTCTGCTCAGCTGTCAATCGGCCCGCATATGGATGAGCTAACAAACTAGTGGGGAGGCGATGATTGTGTTGTCCGCACTTTACCGTTAAGACCCATCCATTTTTTCCCTTGAGACGGACCCCATTCAATTCAAACGGACATCCACACTTCCTAGTCGCAGTATCGGTAAGTGGCTTATAAATGCTCCTATTTTCCAGTCCGGGCAACACCCTCTTGCCACATCTATATCTACCAGCTAGGTCACAAGTGAGTATGACCCTCTTTGGATTTGAGGTTTTTATGACTAGTACAAAATTCTTCGAAATTGCAATTTGTCTAGCCCAATCAAGCATTTCTCTTCGATCACTCCACACCCCATCATAGTGGAAAGCAATAGAAAAATCTATTCCGACAACCTATGATTTCAAAATGTAAAAACAAAATATTATAAATTACACTATCCTAACTTTCAATATACTACGTTCGTAAATGACATAATATTATGGGTTCTTTGAAAAATACCTGTTCTGGCTCGCTTGATGCATCGGAGTCGGTTCCGTAGTCTTCTCCCGATACACCTTCATCATCCTCAGCTATGAAACTATCGATTGACGATGAATCTTCCTCCTCGTGATGATAATCGCTCGATGACGTATCTTCTTCTCCTGACGACATTTTTAAGAAATGATGTGGAATGAAGGTATACTCCAACTATAATGTGGAATCGAAATGGGTATTTATAGGGGACAATTCGACCGTTTTTTTTTACCGTTGAGATCCGCGCAACGAGGCCTCGCGCCAATCCAACGGCACTTTTTTTTACCGTTGGGTTGCGCGCTTTCACGAAACGGTGTTGCGCGCGCAACACCGTTTCGCGCGCAACCTCGTTGCACGGGTCCCTTTCCGCCACGCTCCCGAAACCCTTTTTTAATATTCCGGAATTGCCCCCTTCCGCACAACGCCATTTCGCGCGAAATGGCGTTGCGCGGATATCTGTGTGCGCTTACAAATTTTCCGGTGTGTATAAATCAACAGCCTAAATATATTAGGATTAATCTATTTTAATTTAGAAAATTTTTAATTTTAGATGATTATGATCTGTCGCTAATTGACTGATGGACGAGGCAATTCATGCATTTATACTACAGTTTATACTAGAATCACAGTGAGAAAAAGTAATAGTACTAGCAGTTTTGGGGATGAGAGCAAGCTCCGGAGTTCGATCGAGAGATATGTGAAGAGGTTGAAGATGAACGACGGCAATAACCACCACCACCTCGATCTTCCATCGG